>NQII01001354.1:355082-396762 GCA_002778355.1 Clitarchus hookeri
CAACGTACTGATAACCGTAACTCACGCTTGACCTTGCATTAGACCATATATGACTGTGCGCGGCGCACTCTTTGCGGTCTACCGCAGAAACGGTTGATCGTATGAAAAAAAAGTTCAAACAAAAGTTGTAGAGAATTTTATATTCTACAACTTTTATAATAAGTGCAAATCTTATTTAAGCAATAAAAAGCGAGATATTCGCGAAAAACCGATTTTTATGACCTTTGACCTTCAATATTTTAAGACGCGTACACGATAACATTGGTGACTTTTGAGACAACATTAAGAACGACAAAACAAAGGCTTATACCAATTTACAGCTTATTATCTTTCATTCCGAGGTTGACCCCTTTTTTTACCTAATATGACTGGACTAGTTAGCAAACGCTTCACTCAGCTGCAAGTTATCTACCCAACCCTCTTCTCAACCACATCGTCCTCTACCAACGAGGTTTGCGGGAGCAACTCATTAATAGTGATGGTGACGGGAGAGAATGTCCCGCCGACGCTATTCACCTGAAACGGCCAACGGAAGACCGCTCCTACGCAAAAAAAAAAATTACAATAAAGGACGTCGCAGAGAGGAAGACTGATAGAACAATGGCAGCCCGCGACGCGTTGTAAATTACCGGCAGCGGAACCGAAATACAGGGTACAAGGAACGGGCATGGTCTCCGGATGCGAGGCTGTTTCTTCGTTTAGAATTCTTGGAGCCCCCCTTGGTACCAGGAGCTCGCCTGCCGCCGGAATTCTAAGGACCAACGAGTCCTTTTTTTTTTTTTAACTTTTTTTCGCGGGGGAGGCGGACGTAAAGAACAGTTTCGAGAACAAAAAAATAAATAAATAAATAAATAAATAAATGAGAGTTGTAGTTGTGTGAAAACGTGATCTGCATCCCTGCTCCATCCTATTCGCGACTGCAGAGGAGACGATAGCAGGGATTCTGCGAACGTTCTACATTGCATTTCCAGAGTCCTGGGACCCGGGCAGTGGCTTAGCTAGAAAAGGGGGGGGGGATATCGGGACATATATCCCCCTCCCCCACCCCACACATAATAAAAATAAAATATTCTAAAATAAAATTTTGAAATGAAATACAACTTTTATTTATTTAAAAATAAGTTCAGTGAGAAAGCGCGAATGGCAAAGCTTTTTCCTGTACATCAATGACAGCATTCCAACATTTGTTCAGGAAAGAGTTAAATACGTAGAGAATTTTCTAACTTTGTAGTGTAGCGATGCTAAGATTTTGTATATATGCAGCCTGATGTGCTGTAATTGTAATATTTCTTTACAGCGTACAGTTAAATACTTCCATTGCAGTTTAGGAATTTTACTATAATTTTTTTTATCGTGTGAAAAATTATAGCGGTAAATCTTGAAATATTTTTTTGCTAACGTTGTCTTGTATTTTAAAATGTATGCATGTAATAAAAACATCTCGTCTGTATAGTCACTTTAGCTGAGGTTGCTAGGGCGCAGGTAATACAGGTTCCAATCTCAGTCGGGCTTCCAGTTTTTTTTATATATATACCGGAACAGTTTAATGTACATAGAGCCTAACAAATCTTTGGTTACACCAATCAATTCATGGTTTGGAGCAAACCAAATAAGCACAACAAAATATTTCATTGGCCCTATACAAACAAACTGCGTTTGATTGAACTAAACCTTTTCCTCGGTGTAAGGGTGATTTTACGATTGATTTAATATTTATAGTACGCCGTGTGAGTAGAATGTGACTCAATGTGTTCAAGGGTATTGGTTTATGGTTGCAGTGTACAGACCATGTGCGTTCGTGTATTTTTTTAGAACCTTTCTTAAAACTAAGAGGATAGTTAGGAATAGGGCTGAAGTGAGTCCCGGAGCAAAGCCCCATACGCCTAGGAATACAGGAAACATTCTAAATGGCGAGTGCTCGCTGCTTTTCTGGGTTTGGGCAAACATGGCTTCGACTGTGGTCATGGTTGCCTTTACCACGAAGGATGTTTATAGCAAATTTTCAGTTCCATTTCTTTATATTAGCCCATTGGTTGTAAATAATATTAATATTATAGCTTTCAAATTTTTTTTCTCCCAAAAATAGAAATTTGTAATTCCCCCTTGCCCTCACATAA
Organism: Clitarchus hookeri; assembly: GCA_002778355.1. Lineage (NCBI taxonomy): Eukaryota > Metazoa > Arthropoda > Insecta > Phasmatodea > Phasmatidae > Clitarchus > Clitarchus hookeri. Next base: position 357,200 of record NQII01001354.1, read on the forward strand.
AGTAAATTCCTGGCTATGCCCCTCTCTGTCCTAACTGTAAAACATAATGTTACTAAAATAACAAACTATTTTATTACCTCCTAGTTCTTTCAGAGGACAAACGTGCACAGCTGTTTATTGTAACAAACAATATAACTCTTTGTGCCAGCTTCTAACAAAGAGCGATTCGGCTGAAGCATAGGTAAAACTAGTTCTGCAGTGAATTCGCGAAATTTTCTTGAGACTACAGTAGAAATACACCAATATTACCGGGACGAGTCAAACAAAAGTAGTAATTAATTTCAAAATTGCTAACAACACAGCGTTAAATAATTACAACAAATTTAAGTTTTCTTACCTTCAGAAATTCCAGTACTTCACTTCTTCTTTGTAATTTTTCATTGCCAACTGCATTCTTAAATTTCATAGTACTTCTCATCTTCTTTTAAACTCTTCATTGTTAAATGCATTCTTGAATTTAGTATGCGCAGTATAAAATTGCAATGTTTTAAGATTTTTGTAGCATATGAAATTTATCCATGAAACCACTGGACATCCAAAATTCGTAACAGAGGCCAAGAAATTTGTAGAAATTGTTGCAGGCTACAAATAAAACATGGTCTTGTAAGTCTTGATTCCAGAAGTAAACGATTTTATATTTAATGTTTCGCAGAGAGCTGGCAATCCATATAATAAATGTTAACTTTACTTACGACTTCACCCACATTTTTAAAACAATAGAGTAGCCAAACACTACGTCAACGATAAACATGCCATAACTTTGCTGCATAAGCACGAAACAGCAACTTTTTAAAAATTAAATTTAGTTATTGGTTATAAAAACGTACAAAATAAACTGATCAAGCAGATATCAAGACTGCAACACTTACTGCTGTGAAGTATCCAACCACTGTGAAAGTAGTTGATTATTGAAAAATAATTTCTCTTGGGTAGTTGGAAATTGATTTAGCGACAGAAAACATACAATAAAAAAGTATGACATTTGCGATAACAACGCAGATCTTATAAAATTCAAGTCTGTAACAGTATAATACACCAGCAGAATATCAGTTTGAATATAATCGCAAGTCACACATTTAAGACTGTTGCTTAGTTGAGAATTTGGTATAGTGAAATGCATGTTAATGAAATTAGTATTTTTTTTTTTTTGGCGTTCCTGTTAAAGATAGATACCACCAGGGTTTTTTTTGAGCAGAAAAATACATGCTTCTTTGCTATCGAAGCCTTTTGTAACATTAATGTAAAAGCCTGTTTCCTGGAAAAATCAGAAAACTTAATCAAAATAAATAAAAAGTACTGGAAAAAAAATTGTTAAACTGCCAGCTTAAGAGTATAATTTCTCACAGTTCTGTTTTTGTTTCAAGTTTATATCTTCAAAAGTGGATGTATTTCCCTATACAGGCAGTCCTCGACTTTCATACACGACATATTAACTAACACCTCTAAATCAACTTTCATACGACCGATTTGGTCTTCCATACATCTAGCAACCTACCAACATATAGATATAGTTCTGTTAGTTGCCATCTAACACTGCCTGCCATGTTTTCCAGCCTTTGCGGATCATATGTTATGAATGTTTAGATATGGCTGTCATATTGGCACAATACACATGAGTGCGGCCGGTTAAAATTATAAACGAATCTTTGAAATTTTTTTTACATATTTTTTATAGCCTACAAAATAAAATGTTACATTTGCGCAACAATTTTTCAGAAAGTAGAAAGTATATTTAATTATCTTATTTATTCACATATTACTTACAAAAAAATATGCATACAGGTGTTGAAAATCAAAATTTCAGGCAAGAAAGTATTGCACGTATATTTATTTGTGATTTTCAATTAAATACTTGTTAAAAATAAAATTTTTATCAATTAAATATATTTTCTTTCTTAAAAAATTCATTATTTTTATTAATTTTGTTGTTACTTTGGAACAGACTCCGTCTTATTGCATGAGCATATGACTCAACTTTCACACACATTTTCAGGAACACATTTTGTATGAAAGTAGAGGACCGCCTGTACCAAATTCTCAACCAGGCAACAGCCTAAGTCATACGGTCACGTCTATGCCGGTTTCAANGCACGTATATTTATTTGTGATTTTCAATTAAATACTTGTTAAAAATAAAATTTTTATCAATTAAATATATTTTCTCTCTTAAAAAATTCATTATTTTTATTAATTTTGTTGTTACTTTGGAACAGACTCCGTCTTATTGCATGAGCATATGACTCAACTTTCACACACATTTTCAGGAACACATTTTGTATGACAGTAGAGGACCGCCTGTACCAAATTCTCAACCAGGCAACAGCCTAAGTCATACGGTCACGTCTATGCCGGTTTCAATTAAAGAAAAACATTTGCCACACATGAAAAAAACTACAAAAAAAAAGCACAGCATGCATNATTAAAGAAAAACATTTGCCACACATGAAAAAAACTACAAAAAAAAAGCACAGCATGCATGCAAGCAAACGGTCGTTTACTACCTGTCGACAGACTTCTGGTAGTCTTCTTCGCCGCTCTGCATGGAAGTCGTTACAGCAGGATCTGAACCTGGCCATGGCTGCTTTATCCCTCTTCGCTACGATGCACGCCTCCTTTCCTAAATTCCCTCTCATGTAGGCGTATGGGGCTTAGCCCTGAGACGCAACACAGGCAAGACCCACCCCCGGACCAAACTTAACACTTACAAATTAGGGTAGTTACTATATAAAAAATAAAAAAAAAATCTTGGTGTTAAGAGATGCCCAAATTTAGGTTAAATAATTCCATTATAGTTTAGGACATTTACAAGAAATTTTTTTAAAGTGTAAAAATTATAGCTTTAAATCTTGAAATATTTATTTGCTCACGTTGTCCTGTATTTGAAATGTATGCATGTAATAAAAACATCTCGTCTGTATAGTCACTTTAGCTGAGGTTGCTAGGGCGCAGGTAATACAANAAATGTATGCATGTAATAAAAACATCTCGTCTGTATAGTCACTTTAGCTGAGGTTGCTAGGGCGCAGGTAATACAAATTCTAATCTCAGTCGGACTCCAATTTTTTTTATATTTACCGAAACTGTTTTGTGCGTAGAGCAAAACAATTCTTTGGTTGCACCAACCAAATCATGGTTTGGCGCAACCAAATAAGCACAACAAAATAATTTGGCTACAACAAAATATTTCATTACCCCTTAACAAACAAACTGAGTTTGATTAAACTAAACCTTTTCCTCGGTGTAAGGGTGGTTTTACGATTGATTTAATATTTACCTTAAGCCGTGTGCGTAGAATGTGACTCGATGTGTCCAAGGGTTTATGGCTGCAGTGTGCGGGTCATGTGCGTTCGTGTATTTTTTTTAGAACCTATCTTAAAACTAAGAGGGGGGTCAGAGGTCCTAGGTAGGTATGGGACCTAAGTGAGTCCCGGGGCAAAGACCAATACACCTAGGAATGCATGAAACATTCTAAATAGCGCATGCTTGCTGCTTTTCTGGGTTTGGGCAAACATGGCTTCGACTGGGGCCGTGGTTGCCTCGAACATGAAGGATGTTTATAGCTATTTGCAGTTCCATCTCTTTAGCCCATTGGTTATAAATAATTTTTGAACTAATAAATTTTAATATTATAGCTTTCATATTTTTTTCCAAAAATATAAATTTGTAATTCCCCCTCACATAAAGTAAATTCTTGGCTACGTCCCTCCCTGACCTAACTGTAAATTATAATGTTACTAAAATAACAAACTACTTTACTACCTCCTAGTTCTTTCAGAGGTCAAACGTGCACAGCTGTTTATTGTAACAAACAATATAACTCTTTGTGCCAGGTTCTAACAAAGTGCGATTAGGCTGAGGCAAAAGTAAAACTAGTTCTGCAGTGAATTTGTGAAATTTTTTTGAGACTACAGTAGAAATACACCAATGAGTCAAACAAAAGTAGTAATTAATTTTAAAATTGCTAACAACACAACGTTAAATAATTACAACAAATTTAAGTTTTCTTACCTTCAGGAATTCCAGTACTTCACTTCTTCTTTGTAATTCTTCATTGCCAACTGCATTCTTAAATTTCATAGTACTTCTCATCTTCTTTTAAATATCTTCATTATTACATGCATTCTTAAATTTAGTATGTGCAGTAAACAATTGTGATGTTTTAAGATTTTTATAGAATATTAAATTTATCCGTGAAACCGCTGAACATCCCAAATACGTAACAGAGACCAAGAAATTTGAAGAAATTGTTGCAGGCTACAAATTAAATATGGTCTTGTAAGTCTTGATTCCAGAAGTAAACGATTTTATATTTAATGTTTCGCAGAGAGCTGGCAATCCATATANTGTAAGTCTTGATTCCAGAAGTAAACGATTTTATATTTAATGTTTCGCAGAGAGCTGGCAATCCATATAATTACTATTACCTTTACTTACGACTTCACCCAAATTTTTAAAACAATAAAGTAGCCAAACACTACGTCAACGATAAACATGCCATAACTTTGCTGCATAAGCACGAAACAGCAACAGCCTAAGTCATACGGTCACGTCTATGCCGGCTTCAATTAAAGAACAACATTTGCCACACATGAAAAAATCTACAAATAAAAAAAAAAAGCACAGCATGCATGCAAGCAACCGGTTGTTTTTCCTACCTGTCGACAGACTTCTGCTCGTCTTCTTCGCCGCTCTGCCTGGAAGTCGTTACAGCAGGACCTGAAANTGTAAGTCTTGATTCCAGAAGTAAACGATTTTATATTTAATGTTTCGCAGAGAGCTGGCAATCCATATAATTACTGTTACCTTTACTTACGACTTCACCCACATTTTTAAAACAATAAAGTAGCCAAACACTACGTCAACGATAAACATGCCATAACTTTGCTGCATAAGCATGAAACAGCAACAGCCTAAGTCATACGGTCACGTCTATGCCGGCTTCAATTAAAGAACAACATTTGCCACACATGAAAAAATCTACAAATAAAAAAAAAAAGCACAGCATGCATGCAAGCAACCGGTTGTTTTCCTACCTGTCGACAGACTTCTGCTCGTCTTCTTCGCCGCTCTGCCTGGAAGTCGTTACAGCAGGACCTGAAANTTTTCCTACCTGTCGACAGACTTCTGCTCGTCTTCTTCGCCGCTCTGCCTGGAAGTCGTTACAGCAGGACCTGAAACACAGACGAAACACTAAGATCAATATGCAAACTGGCACGTCACCAGTATAGACAACGTAGCACTTTGCGAGAGAGGATGCCGTGGTGGCTGAGCGGTTAGCCTGCTTGCCTACCACCAGGGCGAGCATGGCTCCGGCAGTGGCCACTCCCGAATTTTCGCATGTGGGTATCGTGCCATTCAATGCCGCTGGTCGCCGGGTTTCCTCGGGATCTTCCGTTTCCTCCGCCCCTTCATTCCGACACTGCTCCATAGGCATTACAATCATTCTCATCGGCTCTCAAGACCTCACTGTTAAGAGCCGTCCAAATCTATTCACTCATTCAACTTTTGGCGAGTAATTATGACGTAATTAGTGGAGCATCATTTTTAAGTTATCATCAACGGATGCTTGCCGTTTCACAAATACTAACTAAATATGCAGATAACATTTGGCTACTACGTTTGAAGGCATTTGTAAAGTTCAAATGTGGTATAAGAAATGTTATATATATAATGCGAGTACTAAGTACTTCTCACTTCATCAGTAAGTATTCTAAGAACAAGGAAAAAGCGACGATGCTGAATATTATTTCTAGTGTGTGCGGATATTTGGCTTGCAAAGGAACCAAGCAAAAACTTTTAAATGTGCAGCACAAAAGCATAATGCTACTATTCTTACGAATAAAATAGAACAATTCAAACGCACTGCTGAGAACTCTACAGGCGTTCAATACTATTTTGCTAAAACTTTAAATAAATATTCCACGTTTAAATGTATCAGTAGAGTTTACCTTAAGCTCTACACCGGGTGTTGGTTTCAGTCGCTCACATTTTGAAAAGTTTTATAGATACAGAAATACTTTCCCCTGAAGTTGAACCACACCTGTATGGTAAATGCGACATCGTCAATAATCATACCATCCGTCATCGTTGGACTTACAGATGGTCCAACTTTAAGGCGAATGTTGGAACCAGCCTTGGAGGAAATAATATATCAAAGGTTTGACAAGCTGTCAGATCTACCATGTATGAAACAAAAATCAAAATAGTATATTTTCTTAAAGTTGTGGGAACAGTCGGCGTGGCACTATCGTATTAATTTGCGGTCATCTGACAAGTAATAATAGTATGTAAATTAAAATTGATGTAGAATTCAAATTTAAATAATTAAAAATTTATTGCCGAAACCCGGGATCGAACCAGGGACCTTTAGATCTTCAGTCTAACGCTCTCCCAACTGAGCTATTTCGGCNGCCGAAACCCGGGATCGAACCAGGGACCTTTAGATCTTCAGTCTAACGCTCTCCCAACTGAGCTATTTCGGCACGATGATGAAGTTGATCTGTATACAGGTAATTCCGTAGTTATCTATTCTTGTTTTAAAATTAATTTTTATGAAAAATTATAATGACCACGCAGCTAAGCCAAAAGCGAACCATCTGTACATTTTACATTCTCAGAGGATAGTTTACTGTAGCTAGCGACACTTATTATTACTTATATAGAATTAGGAAATATGTCTCTTTTAAATATTAACGCCAATCAGCTACAACTTAACTCACTAGCAATATTAAATAAAGGTAAACGTAAATCATTGATCAGAAGTTATTGCCGCCGCCACGTGGTGCAGCGAGCGACGCTACTGCTATCTGTAAATCAACAACCTAACTATCGTCGACGGCCGATACTGAAACTGTGAACTAATCGAACAGTCGTCTTGTGGCGTTCCAGTGGCGATTACAAAATTGTTGCAGCGTAGGAAATGTGGCGGGGAATTCAAAATACCATTACATTTAACTGTCTATGGAGAACCAGAAAGGATAATGCAGTGTAAGAAACGAAGCGGAAATTTAAAAAAACACCATCAAATTTGATTGTCTTCATAATGTACGAAAAATACACCATTAGTTCATAATAAAAATTAACACCACATATTACAATTTTATAATTACCGTACATAAAAGAAATAAACATTTAAGTAATATTGCGATATCCTCACACATAAAATTAATAATATTTGAAATAAGCATTTTACAGGATTTATAACTAACACTGATGCATTCATTATTTAACTTTATGAGAACAAATTTTATAAAAAATTAAGTTAACTTAACACAAATATTTTAGGAGTGAAAAAAATTTATTTTTAATTGTGATAGTACTTATTTTATTCTTGAAAATGATTTTGTGCAGTCAGTTAGTTTTTGATACCAACCTAACTATATAATAATAAAAAAAAAAAACATTTTTCTAATTTTTTTTTACTAAATATTTATAACAAATAGATTATGTTGAATAAACGAAACATACCGGCTTCTAGCGATACAGCTAAACGGCAAAGGAAAATTCTTTCTATTCAAGAAAAAGTGGAAATGTTAAAAAAAAAAATAAAATAAAAAAATGCTGGACGCGGGAATTTCTGTGAAGTCTGTGTGAATTTAATGGCGTAGGAATATCTACAGTGTAGACATCAAAAAGCAAAAAGATGAACTATGCAAATTGTATGTGGATGGTGAATGAAAAGTGGGAATAGAGAGTCGTAAAACACTTCGCTCGAGTAAAAGTAGCGAACTTGATGCAGCTTTAATTAAATGGTTCAGACTAAGAAGTGAAGGACTTTGCATTTTTGGGCCAATGCTCATTGAACGGGCTAAAAATTTTCCTACTGAACTTAAACATGATTACGAATGTGACTTTTCATTAGGGTGGTTACATAAGTTCAGGAAACGACACGGCATTTCTCTTCATTCGCCGAGCGGCGAGAAACTCTCTGCAGACCCGGAAGCAGCCGAAAAGTAAGTTTGTTGTGGAGTTCACGCCGCTAGTGTCAGACGAGAAAATGTCTCCCGAACATTTGTCTCCCGAACGATGCAGATGAAACTGCATTGTACCGGAGATGTACATATGCCGAGAAATACTTTGTGTACTCCAGACGATGCACATACCGGAATGAAAGAAAGTAAGGAAAGACTAACTGTGTTAGGTTGTCCCAACGCAGCTGGAACACACAAACTCAAACTCCTGGCTATCGGTAAAAGTATGCGGCCACGGAAGTTAAAAGACGTCAAGAAAATGCCTGTTGAATACACACACAGCAAGCAAACCTGGGCGACCACAAACATTACCACCGGGTGGTTCAACAGTTTTGTACAAGATCATACTTGAGGTGGATAATTGTTCCGCCCACCTACCAGCTGAAACCCTGTCACGAGATGACATTGAAGTCATTTATCTGCCACCTAACTGCACGTCACTCATTCCGCCTCGGGACCGAGGAATCCTATGCTCGCTAAAGTGCCACTATCGATCCTAGTTTTTGCGGTCGTTCTTGAGAGACTCAAATGGCGGGGAAACTTTTGTGCGGCCACAGCGAATTATGGAAACGTCAAACTAGAGATGGGTCAACTCGACTTACTAGCTCAAAAGTTTGGACTGGCGGTAAATGAACAAATCAAGCGAGCAAGCGAAAGAGCGAGAGCGCGCGTGATTCATTCGTTCGTTCCGTTCGTTGTGTGCGTGCGAGCTTTATTTATACTCCCGCCATAGTGCAGATTTGAGGTTATGTTATCATTAGATTAACGGTTATCAGTTGTTATTGTTCGTTAAACGAAGGAAAAAAGACTTCGTTTTTCTTGTTGTTAGGAACTATATTTTAATAAATGCCGGGACCTAAAAGGAAATCTCTTGTTTGGGACGTATTTGAATCGCCAGTGAGTGGACGTGTTAAGTGTAAACGGTGTTCGGATACATTCATATATGTGGGAAATACGACCACGTTATTGAATCACATTAAAAAGGAGCATCCGACGGTTGATCCGTCGCAGCCATCTACATTGGAGGTTGAGCGGCCTCCTCAAAGAAGATTGAGGCAAATTCAAACCCGCCTGACCGTGCCGAATAAAATTACGCAAGCATCTGGTGACAATGCCTTGATTAATATGATAGTTAAAGATTATCAACCTTTCCAAATAGTGGAGAACGATGGTTTCCAGCAGTATACAAAAGCATTGAATGCTGATTATGAACTTCCAACTAGAAAAAAAATTAGTACTAATGATAGATGAAAAGTATAAGTTTGAGTCCGAATCTTTAGAGAAGGAATTTGAGGATGTTTGCTATTTTGCTTTGATATCTGGTCTTCAGATAGTAACAANCATCTGATATCTGGTCTTCAGATAGTAACAAAAGCTTCATAAGTGTGACAGCACATTTTATAAAAAAAAAAAAAAAAAANTTTTATAGAAAAAACAAGATTGAAATCAGTTGTCATTTCTATTTCAGAAATTAAAGAAAACCACACGGCTGAAAACATCGCGATTGCTATTCAAGAAGTAATGGACCAGTGGCAAATAAGTTCAAAAGTAGTAGCTATTGTCACGGATAACGCTGCAGCAATGAAAAAAGCAGTAAGTGAATGTTTGAATAAGCGAAATCATTTTTGTGTTGCTCATACACTTAATCTCGCGGTCAAAGACTGTATAGAGAAGGAAACATTTGATTTTGAAGAGAATTCTACTGTCGCTACTAACAGTCAGTTAAGNATTACGACAACTTTTAGCCAAATGTAGAGCAATTGTTTCGCATTTTAAATATAGCACGAAATCTTCTTATGCCTTGAGCAACTGAAAGTTGACACATTAAAACTCAAGCAAGACATTCGTACACACTGGAACAGTAGTGTCTTTATGCTCGAGCGCTTATTTGAAGTTAAGATATCGCTTTCTGCTACTTTGCAGTTACTAGAATCACCTCCACCAAATCTGGATTCCAATGAGTTGTTATTGACAGAAGAAGTGATGGCGCTTTTACGTCCTTTCGAAAAGGTGACTGCAATTTTATCAGGAGAACAATACCCAACTCTGTCTTCTGTTATTCCTCTGACATTTGGACTACAAAGGGCTATAAACAGCAAGGAGCCAGCGACGGAATTAGGCAAAACGTAGTCTTGTTTCTGTGATAGAAAAACGACTTGGGGTATACGAGACTAATAGGACAGCAACAAAAGCTACCTTCCTTGATCCACGCTTTTAAAAAAAGAGGTTTTATGTTACCAAGTAATGCCAATAATGCGCAAATGTGGATAATAAATAATATAACAAACATGAGCAGCATTCAAGACCTACCTCCTCCCAGTACCAGTACTCCCATTGCTTTTGTTGCTAATAATATTGATTCGGGAAAAGACGAAATTTGGGGAGTTGTAGATAAAAAAAAAAGTCATGGATAGCAGTACTGAGTCAACTCCATACACTTCGGCAGCTATGATGGTTACACAATACATTGAATTACCATATCTTGACAGAAAATGCGATCCACTTCAGTTTTGGAATTAAAAGAAATGTTTATTTCCGGTGTTATTCAAAATTGCGCATAAATATCTTTGTATACCGGCAACATCAGTTCCTTCAGAGCGCTTATTTTCAAAAGCCGGGATTTTGTGCAATAATAGAAGAAACCGTCAAGCACCTAAAAAAGTTGACCAAATTCTATTTCTCAATAGCATCCAATAATTGTTTGTCTTCTTTATTCTTCAACAAATACCGACTACACTTTTATTTATCTTTAGTTTTTATATTAAGTATAACTTTTATTTTAATGTAACTACCAAAATAATTTGTTGTTTAGAATAGCTTATTATTTATAGTTATTTAAGAATATTTTGATTGTGATAATTAAACTATTAACAGCATAAGTACTTGCATCATAAAATTAGACTGATATTATTTCATTAACAAGTTTTGTTGTTAAATATAATATAAGTACAAGTACTTACTATATAACTAAGACTAAAACCAAAAATATATGAGTATATGATACATACTATAAATATATTTTTTATTTCAATCCTACCTACTAAGTTTGGTAATGATAATAATGTCTTAACACTGAGTTGTATGGAAAAACAAATAGGTGTGTAAAAACTAAAAAAATCATTTGTCGTCATTTACTCAGCTTCGTCCTGCTAACTCGAGTTACCCGAATTTCATATCGAGTTAACCCGAGTCGTGTTTTTCCCGCGTTGGCACATCACTACGTCAAACTAATTAACTTGTCGCCGAGTGTAATCGTTGCCTCGCCACCTGGCTCCCGCCAAAACGACACGTGGAGCGCAGGTGCAAGGGAGATGACTTTGACCTTGTCGCGCCCTTCGTCGCCACAGCCCTCCCGCCAATTTTCTCCCCGCTTTCACTTGTCACTTGTCTCCTCCCCTTCACGCTCTGGGTTAGCTTTCCGTTTGCCGTTTTCTATCCCTCACCGGTAATGTCAATGAGAGTACTGTTGTGCAGCAACACACTTTTATTACTAAAACGTGTGTGTTTAAAGCCGGAGATGGGGAATGCAGGGCGAACTTCAAATTAAAAGTAGTGCTGCATGCACGAGAACACAGTACCCGACTTACCATTTTTTTCCCCCGAGTATGGGTCGCACATTTTATGAAGATCTCGTATGTACAAAAAATTTGGTGCAAGCCTATGCAAATTTTTTACTTTTGTAAAAAAAAAAAAGAACGTTTATTCTACCCTGGGATACACCGCTCGCGTGGACGGCAGAATTATTGTTTAAGATATATTTTATCGCAGGGCCTCTTTGTACACAACAAACGCATTTATTTATTGGAAAATTATATGGTAAAAACGCTTATTAGTATTTCTCTGTTATAGATAGATAGATATATGATACGGCGGAGTTTTTTTAATGTCTTTTTATTCTACAGAATTCTTTACTACATGATGTTCCACCTTTAACGGTTTAGACAGCGTATTGCAAGAGAGCGTGCTGGCGGCAAACTTTTCTTCCGACTTGATTCACTATTATCGTCACTGCTTATTGCTTATGATACTTTACGTAACAAAATATATACTAAAACCTGGCTAGAGAATATAGCTATATATTAAAAAAAAAAAAAAAACACGCACGTAATAGGATAGGTGGTTTTCGAGCAGCGTTTGCCAGACGTCCCGATTTTTAGCCTGTCCCGCTTTTCGGGGATTACTCGACGTTGAGATGCGGTGTAGTGGGAGGCGCGGGCGACACAGTATAATGTGTTAACTGGCGGCTGCGCGGCGCGAATTGAAAGAAAAACAAGCGCGCGCGAGGGCGCGACATTTCTTCTCTTTCACTCCTTCGCTATTAATCAATCATTCGTTTGTTTGTTTCTATCTATTTCACGATCACGCACGATTACGTACGAAAGAATACAAAGGTACCTAAATATTGCTTTTCTTTATTAGTTTTGTTTGAATGCGTAAGCACTGAGCAGTGAGTTGCGTAATTTAATTACATTAAACAAACAAAAGTAAGCTTTTCTTCCGTGTTTTTTTCCCTTAAAATACTGGAGTTAATTTAACTATACATATTATAATCGTTTACAGATGAACGAAGAAGCCGATAGTGTTGTTTCGGATTGCTCGGAGCCGGAAAACCTCACACCCGAGAAGAAAGCCAAACTAGTCAAACATCGCCTAACGAAATACGGTACAAATTGAGAGGATGATTATAATTTGCTGTGTATTGCGGAGTTGAATGAGTATAAAGCTTACTGTAGACTGTGTAAAAAAGAGTTTAGTATTTCTCATGGTGAACTAAATGATGTAGTGAAGCGCTCAAAAACAAGTACTCATTCGAAGATCGCGAGTTCTCGCGCTTCAAGAAATATAACCAGCTATTTCCAGGCACTTCCACTTCTGATCGCGATCTCGACGATATTATGTGTGAAACGTCTGCGGCAGAAATTACTTCGATATATCACACTGTTAAACATTCGTTAAGCTACAATAGTATGGATTGTTTTCAAAAGTCATTGCCCCTCATGTACGCCGATTCCAAGATAGCTAAGAATGTTAAATGTGGTAGGACAAAGAGTGAAGCAATAGTTTGTGAAGTATTGGCGAAAGAAGATTTAAAGGATGCGATACAAAATTTAAAAGAAGATTTGATTGTTTCGATTTCTACGGACGCCAGCGATAAGGGAAACCGGAACATGTTTCCGATATTTCAGTTTTGACAAAGGCATACAAAACAAATTACTAGATTTTGTGGAGAGTAATGATGAAACAGCCGACCAAATAAAAAAGGTACTTTGTGAAACATTGGATAAACATGACTTAAAATTATCGCAAGTAACTTCATATAGCGCTGACAATGCAAATGTATACTTTGGTTAAAATCATTCTGTTTACACGAATCTCGTTGTCAAGAACGAAAAAATATTAAAAGCTTACTGTTCAGTTCACATCTTGCATAAAATGAGCAAATTTGAATGTGATAGATTAGAGATCGACGTAGAAGCTATCATCTTAAAAAATATATGGCCATTTCTCACATTCAGCTAAACATCGTGCGGAATTGATGGAAATATTTGAAACTACGGAAATGGAGTGGGTCGAATTATTGCGTCACGTTCATACAAGATTTCTGTCTCTCTGTCCTTTTGTTGAGAGAGTAATCAAGGTCTGGCCTGCTTTGAAACGTTACTTTGATAAGCCAGGATTATGTGCGAAAGCCATCGAAAAGATTTTTCACTCGGAAGAAGAGGAGACAAAAACTCTAGCCTACTTGTATTTCGTTCATAATGTGATGAGTGTTTTTGGTACATTAATGAAAGAGTCTCAGGGAAATGATATTGCCATAACAGAAATGCATGAGTCATTATGCCTCTTCCGCTCAAGGTTGACTCAAAGGCAAAATAATTGTTTTTTCTCCTGCCAGACGAAACAGACTTTAAATAAATTGGTTGAATCTGAAAAGACCAAAGCCATCGAAGACTTAAACAATTTTTGCACAAATTGTCAAACGTATATAGACGAACGTTATAATTTTTCAGATTAAAATATTTTCGCTAAACTAGAATTCATAAACTTGAAAAATGAAGGTAGTTTTGAAATGGTTGAGAATGCTGTATATTTATTAAACTCGACAGGCGATGTTTCAGTAGATAACTTATATGAAGAATGTAACTTGTTGAGAGCGTCCTTGACCTTATTAGTGGAAAAGTGTAAAGACACCACTGCACAGAAATGGCACCAGCTCTTTAAACCGTTTCCAAAAAATGATACCAAGAATATGTTTAAACTAGTTTCCTTCATATCAAGTGTCCCAACTTCAAACTGCTTTCCAAAACGCGTTTTTTTCCCCAAATGAATTAAAAATGGTCGGATGCCAGAAATAAATGCTCCGTAAATTTAATGAAAGCAGAATTACTCATCCAATTCAATCTGGAGCTAACCTCAACTATATTAAAGAAAAAAAGTAAACTTTAAAAGAAGTTAAATCCTCAGAGAAATATAAATAAGTAATTCGTAAATAATGTATTACTTATTTATATTCCTAAGACTTAACTACCTTACAGGGTAAATCAGACAGTTATTGATATTAGTATGGTAACGTATTTTCATTTTTAAAAAAACATTTTCTATGGCTATCTCTCATCTTTGTAACTTAATTTGAAACTCAACTATAAGGATAAGTAATAAAACACTACTGATTATACGTTTTTTTATTATGTCCCGTTTTCGACGAAAGAATCCCGTTTTTTTTACTCAAAAGGTTTCAAAATCCCGCTTTACCCGAAAAAAAAACCTGGCAACGCTGTTCTCTCGAGTGATAAGCGCACTAACGGACAGACGTTGAGTTTTATAATTTGTATTGATTATCCTGTTTTGGTTTTTCCCAAATAAAACATATGTAAATTAAAAATTGTTGTATAAGTTAAAACGCGTCAGCGCGGCATTTGAATAGCGGACCTTGTGTACCACGGGTAACCTGCCAGGCCAGCCGCCTGTTGCCGGGCAGGCAGTGGTATGGTGCAGGTGTGCGTGCGTGCTTGCGGCGACACACACACACACGCAGCTGCTTCTCATTCGGCCAGTGAGACAGCTTGACACTAATTGGAGGTGGAAGGGGGCATTCTAACAACACGTGTACACCACCCAGCCGTCATAGCAATTACCCTCCTACACACTTTTTTTCCCCTCCATCCGCAAGCGGCTGTGTGGAGAAACTGTGATTGCGAATAGGGATTGTCGAAACCGTGGACAGCTTCACTGTTGCCGGGCGGACTAGGGGATGGAGGCGGAAAAGACCGCCAAGCGAGAGGGAGAGAGGAAGCGAGCGAGTTGGAAGGTGGCTGGAGGTGAAACAAAGCAGAACTGCCAAGGACAGATACCACCCGCACGCCATTAAACTCGAGTGTTGAGCTATTCATTTGTTATAATTTTTTTACTTCCTTAGAAACTTCGTTAAAACATTAAAACGTGCTGTACGTTGACGCATTTCTGAACATGGTTTAGGGGGAAATTTTTTTTTATGCCAATATCTCGTCAATAAGCCGCATCCCACTTTTTGTCATTTTTTTTTTGTAAAAATGTACGACTTATACACGCCGAAATACGGTACTTTGTGAACTTAGCCTATAATACGCCAGTCCCGCTCTTGTAAATGTATGTTGCGCCGACGTGCCATGCAGAATGGGAAAGACTATCTAAGGAATTAACTTTACTTCGGGAAGTTGTATCAGTTGAAAGTCAACACAAAAGGTAACACGATGTCACCGCTGCAGTCCTAGATTATCTCCTGTCCTCTCTTACTCACGCAGAAAAACGCGCGAAGCCATAAGAACCCCCGCTAGCAGGTGTGAATGAAGGTCATTCCGCAGCGCCGGGAGTTTCATGACTTACATTTTCATAAACAGTACTTGTTTTTTTTTTAATGGTTTTGTAACTTAGGATAAAACTAATAATTTACACATATATTTCTTACAAATTATGTGCCACATATACACGAGTTCAGACTAAAAATATGTTATTTTCCACACCATCCCACCATCATTTCTCATAACAGAAATTTTCCCACAACCAGAATAGCTCTTCCCCGACGATTACGGTTTAAGGGTGCTCTACCTATTTTTTTTTAAATCCATTAATGTGACATATTGTATGTCAATGGAAGTAGTACTCAATTCATTTTGAAATGACAACTATTTGAAGAAGGAGNGGAAGTAGTACTCAATTCATTTTGAAATGACAACTATTTGAAGGAGTAAATTTTGGTTGGGGGGAAAGGGGGAGATTAATGGTCTGCAGTCCTCCATGCCACTTGACAGCATAGTAGTATAATGTTTTACTCTCAGGACATTATTAAAATAATATGCATTTACACACAAATCTACAAGAAAAAATCAATACTGTGTAGTATCAATCCTCTTCTCTTCTAATTTGTATATAAAAATTGTATCTAGACCGCTAGTGTCAATATTCATACCCAATATTGTCCAACAAAAGTTTCGAGGAATTGCTGCAGAGGAATATCTGCAGGACATGTATAATGCTAGTGTCCATAATCTAGAATTATTTTTGTAACTNGAGGAATTGCTGCAGAGGAATATCTGCAGGACATGTATAATGCTAGTGTCCATAATCTAGAATTATTTTTGTAACTGTTTGTGCTCACTTTTGACATTTGCACAATTACTGTAGTCCTAACCTTTTTTTTCTGAGCTATTTCTGTAATATCTGGGGGTTTAATGGAGCTGTAATCACCTGTAACTGAAATAAATCTGAGGAAAAATTCATACATTTCCAAATAATATGTTATGTGTGTACATTTAATATGAATTAGGCAATATCAGGAGAACAACCCAAAATATTTTAGTGGTGGCATTGACTATATTTACATTTTCTGCCATACCAAACTAACAACACAATATTTATTACCGTTTTATTTTTAAGGAAAAAAATGGGAAAAACAAAGTTTGTGTTCTCTTCCTTTCAAAGATAGGACACGGCTNTACCGTTTTATTTTTAAGGAAAAAAATGGGAAAAACAAAGTTTGTGTTCTCTTCCTTTCAAAGATAGGACACGGCTTATCTTGCCGATAATTTCATGGGGCTAACCTGTGTTGCAGCACAGATTTATCGTTAGGNTACCGTTTTATTTTTAAGGAAAAAAATGGGAAAAACAAAGTTTGTGTTCTCTTCCTTTCAAAGATAGGACACGGCTATCTTACCGATAATTTCATGGGGCTAACCTGTGTTGCAGCACAGATTTATCGTTAAGTCGTACGCCTGCCCCGGCCAGAACCAAACAGGTTGAGTAAACCATATGAGCTTTGCCGTGTACAAATATAGTCTGAAATTGATACANGTTAAGTCGTACGCCTGCCCCGGCCAGAACCAAACAGGTTGAGTAAACCATATGAGCTTTGCCGTGTACAAATATAATCTGAAATTGATATATTTAATTTAGTTTTATTTACTTGCTATTTACGCTTTGATGTGTTTATTCTGTTACTAACCACAAGAATCATTTGATTTTCACTTTATTTTTACCTTATCTTAATTCTGTAAGAAAACCCTAGCAATCATATGCCCACAAACCGCAGGTTTTTTTTACAGCTGAAAGAATGAATATTGATAAATGTTTGCCAATGTTTCATTTTTAGAAAGTTCTGAATTTGCCTGTATTTTTGATTTAATAACATGAAAACTTTTTAAAACCCAATAGTGAAGGAAAAATGTTTTAATACAGTTTTAATTGAACAGTAAGATGGAAATAGTATGGAGGGAGTTAGGTGAATACTATGAAACGCTTTAATTAGTTATCTGCTACAACTAAAAACATGGACACCAATATGGTTAAATTCCAAAAATATGGAGAAGAAAATAAGGGCAACAGGACCGAAATCTGAAAATGAAAAAAGAGAAGGTTGGCTGGACAGAAATTTGCACACGAGGCAGGACTTTGGTTATTGCTAGTCCTGCATTAGGGCTTCACTTTTATTTCTATGTTCATGAAAATGGACTCAGTACTCTGCTAAAAAGACCCTGTACAAGTTTCGTACTCACATTGTAACTGGATGGGGTATAGATTTTGTAGCTCAATGGAGTATATTGATATCAGTGGCATTGTGCTTTCGACTCCTAGTAGGCTGATGAGGGTGAAATGAACTGAGTGTGGAGCAACACTGGAATGCAAGGGCAGAGGGAATTGGGAGATTCTTAAGAAAACCCATCGATCAGCAGCATCGTCCGGCACGATTCCCACATGCGAAAATCCGGAAGCGACCTCGCCGGGAATTGAACCCGGTTCGCCTTGGTGGGAGGCGAGTGGTCTGACCACTACATCACAGTGGCCCCCTTCTCTTGGATCCAGTGGGGGTAGGGAACTATCCCCTCCAAGTTTCATGATAGCTGTTACGGTGGGGGTGCGGGGTAAGGAGATGTGATGGAGGAGGGATGAAGTAGATATCTAGGAGGAAAAACAGGCTTATCAGCCATGGGCATGGCTGTGATAATATCCATTCTAAAAACATAACTCTGCAGTCTCTCCAGTAGTGCCTGCCGCTGTCGTGATGGAGCAACACAGCCAGTCCGAGAAGTGATACACAGCAGAGAAAGAGAGGTGATTAAAAATCTAATTGTAGCAAGTGTACCGATAGATAAAGCAACTGAAAGAGCAGTTTTATATACAGGCATAAGCGTATAGTCTATTCTCAGAATTTGCAAGTACAGCACAGAAAAACCTGAAGCGGAGATAACTCTGCAAAAAAGGGAAGTTACACTATAATAAAAAAAGTGGGGGTGGGGGTGAACCTTACCAATTTTTATAGTGTACAGAAAACTATTTGAAGTTACTACAACAGTTTAGTAGAGGGCATTAAACTATTTTCTTTTCACCACAAAAATTATTTGGCGAGGTTAATTACAACAAAATACTTGTGGCTACCACATAATTATTTTGCAACTGTATTTATATCCATGAAATGTCTACTAACTGAAAGGATAGGTATTGTTCTCCCTCATTACCAATCGTATTTTCATTGTTATAACTATGCAGTCAAACCATCTTACAATAAGTCTTACACTATGGCCCTTCAGTGAATTGCATTTTCACACCACATGCCTTCTACAAGACCACCCAGAATATAAATACTATATGNACTATGGCCCTTCAGTGAATTGCATTTTCACACCACATGCCTTCTACAAGACCACCCAGAATATAAATACTATATGTTGGATATTTTTTTTTACAGTTTTATGGCAACTTACCTAGTTATAACCAGCGGTGCAGGATGCATAGTTCATGAGAACATCGCTATAGTTTGTTGAATTTTATACGGACATACAACTGCTCCCCATTTAACATTGGTGAGCTGTGAACTGTGCCAATTCACTTACACAAATCTTCATTATCTNGACATACAACTGCTCCCCATTTAACATTGGTGAGCTGTGAACTGTGCCAATTCACTTACACAAATCTTCATTATCTTGGCGTTTTGCATAAATGTAATGTGTAATATAAAATATTATTACACACTTTTAATTAGCTGTATTTACAGTGACATTTGATATTAAACCACACATTTTACATCATATGTTTAACGTATAAAAATAGGTTGTTCATTGTGCATGTTATTACTATGTTGTCAATGTAGAAACACGCTCGTTTAAGTTGGACTGTGCATACATGTTCCTCACTTTAATTTTACAATAGTTTTATTACCTGAAAGAGCAACAAAATGAATTCTAAATACCCCCCCCCCNTTCTCGCTATATATATATATATATATATATAGACACAGCAGTGCGTGAAGCCAGCCCAGTACACAGAACATGCATATGTACATAAGTAACCAATGTAGCTCCAATGAGCATCTGTTTGACAAATTCCTGAATAAATAATAAATGTTTATTCTAGTAATGAAATGCATTTTAAATTACATATTTACATTCATCGAAGCTGTGTAATTACTTGCACCAGGTGACCTACTTCCAAATTATGTTCCTCGTTAGGCACAGTATTTGAACTAACACAGTCGTGCCACTGCGAGAGTGAATACTAAATTGTGTAAACCAAACATAATCAAATGTAACTACATTCATTATTCGAAGACGACAGCTCTCTAGTATAATAAGGTTTACANTGTAAACCAAACATAATCAAATGTAACTACATTCATTATTCGAAGACGACAGCTCTCTAGTATAATAAGGTTTACATAGTAATACAGTTCTATATGTTGCGCATATTTTAATATCATATAAAAGATTCAACATAATAGGGAATGTGATGTCTTTATGAGTGCAGTATTTGATTAGAAATCAAATAAATATGTTATTTATTTATAACAATTANGTGCAGTATTTGATTAGAAATCAAATAAATATGTTATTTATTTATAACAATTAAGAGATTTAAACTTTATTTCCATGTGCAAAAGCCATACTACAAACTAATAATTACAAAATTACATTTGTAATTACAATGCTAGTAACCTAAGCCGATGCGAGTTACTGAAAATGTCCACTTACGCTGATGTGTATATGACTATATTGTACATGTGATCTGTGACACATAAATAGACTGCCCAAAATCTTAGAAGGATGCCTATGTTTTGTTTTTGATGATAGTTTTTGAAAATATATATCAGTTGCGATTACAATGTATAATGTTGTACTGGTGTTTAAGTAATGCTTCCTAGATGTTTTAAGTTTTTTTTTTTCAATACATCATACAATGGATTGAAACGTATCGTAGCGCAGTACCTTTCTCCGAGCCAAATGTTGTCATAACGGTTAGTAGCTGTCCGACGAGTGCCGAGCCGTGGCGCACAACGGCCCCGTCACGAGTGTGCTGACCAGTCCGCGATGAAAGTAGCAACTAGGGACCGCAATTGTTAAGACATTTGAAACTAATAGTATGTATTCTCCTTGATAGGACACTTCAGGGGAAGGCATATGAGCATAAACTCAACATAGGACAATTTTGATAAGCTGTCCCAGGGCTTTTACCTTAGATTTCCTTGGGGCTCATCAGGAACCTGTATGGCAGACAAGGTACCCTGTCAGTGCTGCCATCAGTTCCTAGTACGGTCCCATGCATGCGGACATGGTGTTCAAATGTTGTTAGAATTCTTGGTTCTGTCTGGCCACCTCTTCTCTCTGGGCGCTCCACATTGGGGTGACTGTGGATGTATATGGCTTGGGGTATCAGTCTATAATTCATTGGGAGTGGCTCTTGGTGGTGGCAGATATTGGGCACCTGCCAAATACAAGGGTCAGAAGGCACGCTCTCAGACTAACATTCCTGCTAACCTGTCATGTCTGAGCAGGGAGCGGAGCCTTGCTCTGCTTAGGGCTGCCTCATATGTCTTCGCCTTCACTGCTTATTTCTGGGATTTGATGAAGCATAAGGTACCTGCAGTCGGAAATGACAAGGTTTGCTGACTGGGAAAGGAAACCCTCTTCAATCCTGGCTACAGAGACGCATGGCAAACTAGTTGCCTGCACCTGCTCCCTGTTCTTGGAGACCTGTGAAATCCCTTTCAACAGCACACCGAACATGAACATCGAGCCATGGTGCGATTTCAGCCACAAACCATGTTTGCTCCAAGCCTTACCTCCTCAGAGGGACTGCTTGCTGGTTCAAGACCTTGGCATGAAATCCCAAGGAGGACTAACAGTAGCCTAGACTTGTTGCTGTGGCACTCAAGAAAGCCACTGCACACAGGCTCTGGGTGTATAAAGAAAATCCAATACAATATTTTTTTCCACAATACTATTTCCCTGAGAGAGCTAAACAAAACTGAACATAGGTTGAATTATCATAACTGACAGGTCACAGTTGATGGGAGTCAGTCCTCCTACTGAGGAGGACTGCCTGTAACTAAGACGTGATGCCGGTATTATCCTTAATACTACTCTGGCCAAAACATATCACAATTTCCCTATTTCCGAATACACCACACGTATGGATCATACTAGGAGGAACCAACTGTAATAACTGAAACACAACGGATTGTGTGTCACTGGCCTCCATTGCTTATATAACTTAAGAGGTCCCAAGTGAGGAGAGAGAGGGAGAGAGCCATGCTACATGGCTTGGCTTGGCTGAGGGGAGAGGTGATAGTCATACTCTCCACTGTCTCGCTTGCTCATTACATGTCTAACCTTTCCAAATCTACGGATCTCTGAGCTGAAGCAGGTGGACCAACTTGCATATCTCGCAACTGGTTCTCTGTATGGTAACACACATTAACATTGTCTGTTTCTGCAAAAAAACACTTCCGTATGAAAATATTTTCNACTGGTTCTCTGTATGGTAACACACATTAACATTGTCTGTTTCTGCAAAAAAACACTTCCGTATGAAAATATTTTGACTTTTAAACTGAAAGAAGCACCACTTTGCAAGATTATATATGACTGCCAAAAAGTATTAATAACAGTGTTGTAGTAATTCCTCCTCTAAGCTTAAGCCTACTCCTGACGTTCATCCCACAACACCCAGAGAACACCCTGGGCCGTAAGGCAGATAATGTTGCGCGGTCAGTGCGAGAGGCATGCGTTAGGAAAGTAACTGGAAATTAGGCCTATTCCTGGAAAGGTGTTATAACAGAGCCTTTTTAAAGTAAATTTGACAGTGTGATTCNCACTTTTGAACTGAAAGAAGCACCACTTTGCAAGATTATATATGACTGCCAAAAAGTATTAATAACAGTGTTGTAGTAATTCCTCCTCTAAGCTTAAGCCTACTCCTGACGTTCATCCCACAACACCCAGAGAACACCCTGGGCCGTAAGGCAGATAATGTTACGCGGTCAGTGCGAGAGGCATGCGTTAGGAAAGTAACTGGAAATTAGGCCTATTCCTGGAAAGGTGTTATAACAGAGCCTTTTTAAAGTAAATTTGACAGTGTGATTCTGGTATGAAATGTAAAGAACCTCTGATTAGCAACTTATAAATACTGATTGAGGAAAAACCACCCATTTTCTGACCCTTATTTTAGTGTTATCTGATAGCTAAACAAAGCAGTGATTGTAAGACACTTAGCATACACATTATAAAAGTTATGTCCTTGTGTCATCATAGAGCAACGACACATCGATACACGACAATGGTTGAACCTAACTGATTTGAATTGGTTGGCGAGCTTGGGCTGTGTTCACAAATACTTACTAAAGAGCACGAATGACCCCCAAGGTCAGATGAAATTTGCTAGCTAACAAAAGAAGACAAATGCTAAGCATAAGTAACAGGGGTCCAGGTTACGCTCTTCTCAGGAAAGGTGCTATTTTCAGTGCATTTTTTCCCCCAAACATTTTTACCATATTGGATAGCTAATGACACAAGAACGTAATTTTTTAAATATGTGCGCTAAGTATCATACAATTACTGATTTGTTAGCTATCATAAAAAACAAAAATAAGGGCTAGAAAATTGGCGGTTTTTCCCCAGTTAATATAAAGGTAGTCCTCGACTTTCATACATGACATATTATCACCTCTAAATCAACTTTCATATGACCGATTTGGTCTTTCATANATTCGCTCTTTCATACATGACATATTATCACCTCTAAATCAACTTTCATATGACCGATTTGGTCTTTCATACATCTAGCAACCTACCAACATATTGATTTAGCACTGTTAGTTGCCATCTAACACTGGCTGCCATGTTTTCCAGCCTTCGCAGATCATATGTTATGAATGTTTAGATATGGCCGTCATATTACCACAATACAAATGAGTGCTTCTGTTAAAATAATATACGACTGAAAAACTTTTACATAGTCTTTACAACCTACAAAATAAAATATTACATTTGCACAACAATTTTACAGAAAGTAGGAAGCAAATTTAATTACCTTATTATTATTCACATAGTAAATACAATTAATTACGTATACATTTCAGGTAAGAAAGTATTGCATGTGTATATTTATTCGTGATTTTCAATGAAATACTTGTTAAAATAACATGTTTATCAATTAAATATATTATCTTTCTACCAAAACTATTTTTTTTAATTTTTATATATAATTTTATTGTAATTTTGGAATGGACCGGACCCCCTCTTATTACATGCGTATATATAATTCAACTTCCACACACATTTTCAGGAACACATTATGTATAAAAGTAGAGGACTGCCTGTATTTAGGTTGCTAATTAGAGGTTTTTAACATTATTTTAACCACTTAAAACTTAAAAGTATCTAGACAACTACTATTTTTCAGACAGGCTATCACATGGTAAAATTTACTGCAAAGTGGTTCTACTGTAACCGCATTCAAGGAATAGGTTGAATTTCCAGTCAAACTGTATAGTGCGCCTAGAAAGCCAGGGAGAACTTAGGTGCAGTCTCCTACCCAGCAACCAGGTGCATTGTGACATCATATACTCTTAAACGCCAGAGACTGGAATTCAAATACGATTTACGATAACAAAGGTTATTAAAATTAAGGGGTGATACTTATTGTTTGTAATTTTCTAAATGTCCCAATGTCTTATACTTTGTTTTATTTACAAAGGTTGTGTGTTGTGCCGCAACAGTAGGAATGAGGTTCCAAGGAACCTCCTTCTGCCCGCCATGATTGGCAGTCTGGTACCAGTGGCGGCGAGCGATGGATGCATGTTACCGTAAGAGGCTTCATACTTCACTGTAATCAACATGTTGTAGTCTCAGTTTATATTTAACTATCACTTAAACCTGTCTCGCAAAGTTCCCACAGGTGACCTTGCCTCGTCGACCCATTTAACGATATATTTCGCTGGCCAACCCACTGTGTTTAATGCAGATGTCTAGTGTGGGACTGGCTGAGTGGAAGGATAGTGTTTTACATATTAAATGATTTTAGGCATATCTCGGCCACCTTTCACAATGTCACTTTCAAACAAACAACACACTGCCTATCTTTGCCCAAACCACATTTTTACAAAAAGTTTTTTGTAAAATTTACATTAAGATTTATTAACATTTAAGAAAAAAACTTGTTAATTTATTTTTACTTCCTTTCTTGTAGCATGGTTCTTCTCTTCTAAGGTCACAAAGTGGTTTTTTTTAAAAGTGATATTGTGAAAGGTGGGAGAGATATGCCTAAAATCATTTAACATGTAAAATCTTATCCTCTCGCTCAGCCGGTCCTTCACTAGGCAATGCCCTTAAGGGGGAAGTACCCTTGCCATCTTGGATTTACGTATTTTCCTCCATAACTTAAATTTTGGAGTCAATATTCAATCAAAAACCAAGCTCGTCAAGGCATAGGAAACATTTTAACTGTTATTTTTAAATCCCACTTATTTTTCTTACATCATTAGTTTCACATATGTAACTGTAATTAAACATTACCTAATTATTTAATAATTTCAATCCCACATGAAAAAATACAGGTATAATTGAAATCCTACAAATTTCCAAAAATTTGTTAAGTAGTCTTCTATGTCATGTCTAGCTTTGATTTTTTATTTCCGGTAATACATTTTCATTGCGAAGATTTGTAAGAAAATTCAAAGATGGAGTGGATATTACCCCCTTAAGGGTGACCCTACTGCACATACATAAGGGACAGGCCAACTCCGATATTTCTAATCCAAAGCATCCAAGCCACTGGAGACTGTGTAGGACAAGTTTCATATTATGTTTTATTGTTATATGTGTGCATAGCTTTATAGACAAAGGGGATTATAACTTAAGCTAGATGGCATTGTGCTGCAATAAAATGTTGAAGGAAAGTTTGGCATACTGTTTTCCACCTAGTTACTGCTAATTATGGGTGTGCAGTGTGGCCCTGCTGGCAACAGTATGTTATGGGCGTGTAATGTGCTAACCATGTGATAAACACCTCGATCCCTCTATGTCCATCGGCCACACCGGCCGAATGAACATAATCGTCTGAGTGTCATGTTCTCTAATTTTGTTAGATGTCGAAAGCTAACTGGCGCCCTGTCATTTTGTTTATACTTCACCAGCAGTTTTTCAATGGACATGAGTTCACGAACTAGTGATGGGTCGTTCGTGAATGATTCGTTCAAAATTAACTAATCATTAAGTGAACAAAATTATTTGATTCCTTTGCAAGTAATCAATTCTTTTGAGTCTCTGATTTAGAAGCAGAACATGAGCCAAAAAATGTTAAAGGTGAGGAGGATAAAAGAATCATAAAGTCAGATTCATTCATAAAAAGAATCAAAGCTTGTACAAAAGGGACAAAGAGAGGGGGATACCTTCACAACTAGCATTATGTTGCTACATCTCTCTTTGTAGATACAGCCTGCAGGTGCATTTGTTGCAACTTAATACTGGACAATGCTCAATGGCAGTATAAAATTTCACATTTCACATACCAGTACACAAAATCTTCTGCGAAAAAAAAATTAAAATTCCATTAGCAATCATGCTAACTAAAAGAATAACAGATAAAGACTATGCAGGTGCCACATGAGCCCAAAAGAAGGACAGTGCGTAAGAATGAAAATAACTAAATGATTGATTCTTTTGAATGAATCTTTTCACTGAACTGATTCAAACGAGTTGATTCGCCCAACTGAATTTTTCTGCCCATCACTATTCCAGACAGGTTCCACAACCCCCTGATGGTGACAAGTGCGACCTACACTGATTGGTGACAACTTATTTAAGCTTAAATTAAATAAATATTTCTTCTTCTGAAATCACATCAAATTCCTGAGAAAGAAAGTGAATAGGTATCAATAACTTTTTTTTTAATTTGAAAAAACATGTGTGTAGTATTGTTTTTTACCATTCATATGTTTCTATTTGGATACTTCCATTAGTATTACAGAAAACCTGCAAATTTATCAATATTATTGATTTTTAAATGTTTTAATCATTTCAGTGTATACCTACTACAGTAGGTGCTATCAACCAAATAGAATAGATGCTTTCATTTTTTTGGGAGTAAAAGTTCAAATCTACACAGAAGTTCCCTTATATTTTTTTTTTTAATATGAAGTTCTTTCCAATTTCTGTTTGCAATATGTATCAATGATTAAATATACAAGATAAATAGCTAAATTCAAAAGCACAATATTAAAATACATGGAGCAAATTACTGATTGCTTAAAGTAAAGTATTGCTTAAAATTACATTACTAAAATGAAATACATTACTTATACAGGCAGTCCTCTACTTTCATACATAATGTGTTCCTGAAAATGTGTGTGAAAGTTGAATCATATATACGCATATACAGAAAGAGGGGTTCCGTTCCAAAGTTACAAGAAAATTGAAAAAATAATTAATTTTGGTAGAAAGATAATATATTTAATTCATAAACATGTTATTTTTAACAAGCATTTCATTGAAAATCACGAATAAATATACATGTGCAATACTTTCTTGCCCGAAACGCTGATTTTCAACACTTGTATACATATTTGATTGGAAGTACTATGTGAATAAATAATGTAATTAAATACGCTCTCTACTTTCTGTAAAATTGTTGTACAAATGTAACAATTTATTTTGTAGGTTGTAAAAACTATGTAAAAGTTTTTCAGAGATTCGTATATTATTTTAACAGAAGCACTCATTTGTATTGCGTAAATATGACAGCCATATCGAAACATTCATAACATATGATCCGCGAAGGTTGGAAAACATGGCAGCCAGTGTTAGATGGCAACTAACAGAACTATATCAATATGTTGGTAGGTTGCTGGATGTATGAAAGTTGATTTAGAGGTGTTAATCTGTCATGTGTGAAAGAGCGAGTTGTACGAATCTCGAATGTACGAAAGTCGAAAACTGCCTCTATTGTAATGCAAAAAAAAATTATTTTTTTAATATTTTGTGTATTGGTCAGAGGCTTAAAGCCAATGACACACATCCATATTAAAAAAAAAACAAAAAAACATGGCACTAAAAGTGTTTTTTTCCTATTAGTAAATATTAATATTTCATGCTTTTTGACTCTGATTCAACTCTGACTACTATTTAAAAAAAACAGTGCTGTCATGCTAATAGTGCAAAAAATAAAGTTTACAGAACTACATTTTTGTGCAATATAGTGGTAATATATTCAAAAAGCAAATATTCATGCTCGCCATTATTGGCTGTAAAATTCTGCTCTGAACTACCCAAGTTTTAGGTGATCTGACATTGGCTTGGTCCACATCAACAAATAGAATTTATTACATACAATTAATTATCATAATTTACATAACAGCTTGGTGTTAAAAGTTAAAAACTATGAGAAACTCACCAACTTCTTGGTGAGGTGGATTAACAGTTTCTTCATTTGCTTCTGTAGTCTTGAGAACTGTTACGTCACTGCTGGCTTCACGAGGAGGAGCACGAACTACATTGTCGCTATGTAATGCACAGTTCTCAGTCATTTTCTTCCAACCAGCAAGCTCCAACTCTATTTCCTTCACAATCGACATTCTGTCCTGTACAGTTGGCGGTAATCCATCTGATGTGTGTGCAGCACCAAACTCTTCATAATTTTTATTTGCCGTTTGAAGTATTGGCTTGTCTGAATACTGATATTTGCTAGCATCATAATTAGTATTAATTTTTTTATCATGTACATCAACTCTCATTTTATGCTGCACATTTGCTGGCTTACGACGTAGAATTGATCTGACTTCGGAGCTAGACACCAAGTGACTTTGTACAGCACTGACGTAATGCCCATCATCTATCTCACTTGTATAACGTGACTTGTCGTAGGGCTTATTGTTACTGTGGTGAACACTGAGTTCTGCAGACTTGATGGATACTGAAGGCTTAGGCAAAGGTCTTCCTACATTCTTCACTTCCTTTCCCTGCAAAATTTGGAAAGTTATCACTAACATCACACGATGTGTAAGAACATCCAGTGGCGTAACAATAGGGTGGCAGGACGGGCAAAATGTGAGGGGTGCCCGGTCCGAGAGGGCCGTGAGCACAGGAGGATCCTAACATTTATTATTACAAAATTTAGTAAAATTTATTAGTTTTGTATTTAATTTATTTAAGTTACCTACTAAAGTACATACACAAATTAAACAAAAAAATGTATCAAGATTTGAATGCATTTGTAAGAAAAAGATATCGCCCAGTTTTAGAATGCATCCGGTACGTAGAAATAAAGTCATCGCCACTTGTAGACGGGGCGCTGTAGCAACGCTGTCAGCTATGGAAGAAATGTTTTGTCTATGGTTTTTTTGTTAGTTCATATTTTCGCCGCGGGACTTCTTTCGTGGCGCAGACTCTAGTAATAGTGACGCTCGGGGAATCCCCGCTTTCTGTCTTGTAAGTATAAGAAAGGCTCCACTACGCATACATAATTTGATTGTTATGAGAATTGGTTGTTTGTGGCATAGATTTTTTTTCTTCTGATATCACAGTTTTTGTTTTATCGGATCTGCGATCAGTCGCAAAATATTAGTTAATTGTGGAAATTAGATAACAATATGTCTAGTTCTAGAAAGTATCTAAGTGGGAGCGAAAAACGAAAGAGAAAGGAGTCTGAAGGAAAAAAATAAAAAGTTGCCTAAAATAACCAGTACTTTAAGAATGAAGATTTTATTGACGAAGAATCAAATGAACAGTACAGTGGAAATGAAGAAATCGACGTGACTACAAGTGGCAGTATTGCAGAGCACGACAACAGGGAATATCTAGATCCAGAGCAACCACAACCAGGTACGAGCAAAACTCAAAGTGAATCATTTTTTTATGTGGAAAAAGTTACATCTTTGCCATATGCTACTAATAAGGGTAATTTTAAAGAACTAAATGATCAAGTTAAACGGTTTGTGATCGAAAACGGACACTGTAAACCTAAAGGCCCCTTCTTAAAAGACAGTGACAATAGATCTTTCTTGGAAAAATATTATTATATTGTTTCTAAGTCTGGCATAAAACTAGAACGTACATGGCTGTCCTATTCTCTATTGCTTCAAAAGGCATATTGTGAACAATGTTGGTTATTTGCAAATAGGGCATCTAAAAATATACAAAATGTTTGGATAGAAGGTTATGAAGATTGGAAACATATTGTATAAACCATACAAAGACACGAGACATCGAAAAATCATTCGGATTCATGTCTTTTATATCAACAATGGTGGTTACATGGAACACTAGATTAAGAGCAAGAGTCCATAATCAAGAAAGAAAAATCTTTTTGGCGCCAAGTACTCACTAGACTCCTTGATGTTACTCTGACACTTTCAACCTGTAATTTAGCTTTTCGTGGCCATAGAGAAAAGGCATACAGCAATGATTCAAATGCAAGAGGAAATTTTTTGAGTATTGTTGAGTTATTAGCTAAATACGATCCTGTTTTACAAGAATTGTTAAGTAAACCAAAGGGCGAGACAAAATACTTAAGTCCAAAAATACAAAATGAGCTCATTGCTGTTCTGATTCAAAAAGTGCAAAACGCGCTGGTAAATGAAATAATAACAGCACCATTTGACTCAGTTATATTTTATACAACTCAAGATATTTCGAAAACAGATCAATTGTGTGAACTTTACCGTTACTGTGTGATCGAGAAAGATGAAAATGGAATTCCAAAGTCGCTCGTAATTAAAGAGTCATTTTTAGGATTTCATGAAGTTAAGGATCAAACTGCCTTAGCAATGGATTATAAAATCCATAAATGACAAAAATATTCCTGTGAATAAGTGTCGTGTACAAGGATATGACTGTGCTAATAACATGAAAGGCACTTATGGTGGAGTTCAAAAACTTATAAGAGATATGGAGCCAAATGCAGTGTATGTCCATTGTGCTGCTCATAATTTAAATCTGGTAGTTAGTGATGCAGTAAAAGAGGTTATAGAAATGCAAACATTTTTTCAAACCGTGCAACAAATTTATAATTTTTTTGGGCATAGTATCAAAAGATGGAATATATTATCAAGTTTTATACCTAATAAAGAAGGGGAGTCTTCAACTTCGGTAACGTTAAAAACATTAAATCCAACTAGATGGGTAGGACGTTTCGATGCCATTTTAACTTTAAAAGTTTGGTTTGTTGAAGTTCAAAAAGCCGCAACAAAAACTATTGTATTAAATTCCAAAGTAGATGAGAGAAATGAAGCTATTTTGCTGAAGAAGAAGGTCGAAAACTACAACTTTATTATGTTACTGGTTTTCCATTGCAAAAATTTTACAGACCATCGACGCGGCCTCTAAAGCACTTCAGTCTAACTAAAGCCATCTTTCAAATGCCTCAAAGCGTTTGCAAGTCTGTCTGGAAGAACTTGAAAAGCATTGACATGAATTTGGAGATTTAAAGTGCAAGCAAATAGTGTAGCAGAAAAATGGTCTATCAACCCTGAGTTTCCTAAAACTCGTCAGAGGAAGGTAAAACGTAATTTTGATGAAATTTGCGAGAATGAACGTCTCCAAGATCCCGAAAGCTTGTTTGAAGTGAACGTATTATATTGTGTATTGGACATCATCATTAATCAACTGAGATCGCGTTTCCTTGGAATGAATGAAATTGTTTCCAATTTCAGTGGCTTGCAACCTGCCACTTTGCAAAATTTAAATGCCGCCGATTTATTGGAAAATGCTTTAGAATTTGTTGATTTATATAAAAAAAAAAGACATATCTGTCTCGTTTGCCAATGAAATTCTCAGTTTTTGATCCACTTTTAGACACGAAATAGAAAAATCATCTTCTATAAGAGAACTTGCTGATTTATTAATCATAAAGAATCATTTTATATCTTCAAGCTTTCCTGAAGTGTGCACTGCATTTCTGTTATTTGTAACCATTCCTGTGACTACGGCTAGTGCCAAGCAATCATTTTCAAAATTAAAATTGATAAAAACTTATTTAAGAAATTCTATGGGACAAGAAAGGTTACACAACTTAACTATTTTATCCATCAAACATTCCATAGCCCCAAATTTGAACTTTGATGTTGTCATTAAAACTTTTGCTGAACAGAAAGCCCGAAAAAAGGAATTTTAATAATTAAAATTTTGACTAAAAACAAAATTGTTATTTTAATTCAATGCGCTTTTTAAATTAAAAGTTACTAGAAAATCAATGAAAAATGCACAAACTTATTATAATAGCGTTGGTACGTACTTTACGTAGTGCTTTATTAAAAAGAAACTAAAACGTTGGTTGAGCTTCTTTACATTGAGGGAGGGCCCCATCCGATGAATTTGCCACGGGCCTCAACGGTATAGTTACGCCACTGAGAACATATCTCTTGTTACAGTTTCACAAATGGAATAAGATCTAAAACACTTAATTTGAAAGATTTTAGGACTAAAAAACATAACAAACACCCACATGTTCTTGCCTTTAATAAGACTGGCTCAACAGGGATAGCATTTCCAGATGTTCAGGAAGTAAAAACTGAACACACGTTGGGAACAATGTGTTTTCAACTACTCCAAAATTAATATCAATTGTATGCATGCATAACAGACACACGTTTCAATAAGCCAAATCTATAAACCAATGCATTTTCTGAATAGAGCCAAAAATATCATACACACCTTTATACATTACTTTCTTGTTAGACTGTGCCATAGTGGACATTTTATTTTTATCTACTAGTAGCTTTCTATAAAAATCACTACAGGGTTCATTATAATTGAAATATGTAAACAATTCATAATTCATTTCTCCATTTTGATGACAAATTTTTTTCTTCAAAATACATGTTGAATTTTTTTCTTTTGGGACTGACATCGAAACTCATAAAAACGGAAATATTAGAATGCAAAGAGAGTGCTTAGAAAATAATCAACACTTCTTCAAAGGATGCTGTTGGGTCAATATTTCTTAGGTTGTGTTTACTGTTAGAGAAAAGAACAGTACGCAGAACAAAATGTGCTAAAAAAAAATAGTTCCGTTCCAGGGAAAACCGTACATCTGGCAACCGTGAACAGGAATGAGATGAGAGAAGGTTGGCAGTGGAGCCAAATGTCCAACAAAGGGACCAGTCTGAAGATTGTATGAGATGAGACAAGACACTCATGGTGAGGCAATGAAATTAAACGGGAGTACCCTAAGAAAATCAACCCAGATAATAGCAGCATTCACCATGTTTCCCACAAGTGAAAAATATGACTCGGATGATGTGAGGACTGAAACCAGATTGCTGTAATGGTAGGCTGGCATGCTCATCGCACAACTATGAAGGCGCTATCTATAAATGGTTTGAACAAAAACACACTTTACAATTATTGCTGCACCTAAGGAAATAGTATTTTATGAGAACCGACAAAAATTGAAGATTGCTTCCACAGCTACTGATAAAGGAGTTGCTGTTCTGCAAAATTCTGTTGTGGAATCATGTTTTTACTTACTTATTAATTAATTTAATTATTAATTTATATCACCCAATATAAGTCAGTTAATGAACATATTGTTCACTGAATATAGGGACATCAAATATTTTTATGCTATGTAGTATACAAATGTGTCTAATACATTATAACACACAGGAACATAATTTTGACTTTGAACACATACTATACACAAACATTTAAACATTACATAACAGGTACAAATTTTTATCTAAACTAATGTAAGCCTTCCACCAGTTTTGTAATGAAACGCGGAGACCAATGTATATTATCATTTAACACACACCAATAAAAATACCTCCATTAGGCTTAGAAGTGTAAATCAATAGCAACACAGTGTCACCTGACCTCATCCTTGGCCAGCGTCAGCCCGTCGTGGATCGCGTGTGCACGAGGTGCAGTCTCGTGTGATCCACGTGCTACGGTATGTGCGTTCGGTACGTCTGCACATGGTGTAGAGTGCAGTGAAGTTACGCCCGATGACCGAAGCCAACAGTCAAAAAGGGGTCATGTTAGTATGTTAGGTCTTTTATGTATTTGTTTTGCTGTGCATGCCTGTGCACGTTTTTGTAAATTAGCAAATAAGGATTTACGTATTTATTTTGAAGTGCACTCCTGTGCATGCTCTTGTGATTACCATAAAGTCTTCCTTCCATTTTGATCATGCTTCATTATCCATGCATGTGGTCGCCCCGGGACCTCCACTTCCGGCACGGACTAGTGTCCCCATTTCAGACGGCCATTCCCTAGTCTCTTGTTGGAACTCAAGTCGGACAAGTGTGGGCTGTGTGGCCTGTAGGGGCCTCAACTTTGTTAATACTGATTTAGTAATTTTGTCTCTGTTTGTTTAACTATCTGAAACCATTTCTTTTGCACCCTCAGCTGGCCTTGGTCCCTCCGCCGATTTGGAAGGCTCTTAATTAATAATCTCGCCCTTGGGTTTTTCTATAGTTTGTGACTTCGGGCTGGTTCAGGCAAGGCCTCATGTAAGTGTATTTTGCCGCAGTGTATCTTGTATTGTTCATTTGCCTTTTGAGTTCATGTAGTGCCCCGCACATTTCTGTGTCAAAATATACTGTAGTAAATGCTGGATGGCTCTGGAACTAATGTGCACGTGGTCACACATAGTTCCTAGGTGTAAGTAACCCCCTGTACTTGCGGTATGGCATGCTCCATGGTCAACAACAGAGCAGAAGTGTATGTGTTGGTGTTAACCCTCCAGCCACAGGGCGACGTCATGACCCTCGTAAGAATCTGTGCTCACCAATTGGCCGTGCGCGAAATCAAGGCGTGGTGCCCTGGGACTACAACTGCACAACTACTTCCATATACCACCTTACCAATTAACACCGATAACAGTTTTAATTTAGCTTTATTTTACTTGGCTTTACATAAACATACTTTACAAATAAAATTTTTTGATGAATTTTGTCTCTCTCAAGTTACATGTAGGGCTGAAAATGACAACAAATAAAACCAGTGGAAATATATCTAACTACAAAAACTTTTGAAAATATTTTATGGATATTTTATTAATTTGAAAAATTATAGATATCTGGAAAACATTACATTAGGTCATTTTAATGATACCAACTTAAAAAGATTTTTAAAAATTTGTATAACTGTATTGTTTACCTTTTACAACCTGGGAACAGAAGCAAGAGAAAGGATGACAAGTTAATAGCCTAGGGGCTGATAATAACTCCATGCAACATCCTTGTCACAGTGACTGAGATATGACCAAAGCAATCTGGTAGGATGATCCTCCTGCAGTACAGAGGTGGCCAAACCCACCAACCACTTAGGACTAGTGTCTGGAACTAAACCCAGATCTCTCAGTTCAGGGGTACTCAAACTGCGGCCCACGGGCCCATTATTTTTGGCCCGCGCTCGCCGGCTTCAGTAGATACAAGTTACCAAATTCTTATTTTTAGGGTGTCTGTTACAAACATAAAAAGGCAATACATAATACAAATTTATTAACAGTTAAAGTCACTGACGAAACCAGGCGATATTTTTCATTATTTTATCAGTCGGGCGACTTCTCTACATATTTTTGATGTACTACCTCCGCCCGCCATCACCATATCGAACGAATAAACAAACGACTTACAAGACGATACACGACACTCAGAATTTTAAATGTCATTGAACTACCTACCTACTTTTAGTTCACAAATATTATTATGTCAAGTGTCGTAAGTGCGGCCTGCGGCGGTCTTATTTTTTCTTAATATGGCCAGCTAAAAAAAAAGTCTGAGTACCCCTGTCCCAGGTGAAAGGTAACACTACACACTGCACAATGGAGGTGGTTGCTAGTATAGCAATTAGAGAAGTTTACCTTACAAACATACATGGAACAAATCCAAGACATAACCAGGATTCAACTCCGAAGCTTGGCAACCCTAACAAAGACTAGCCAAAATGATAAATTAATTTTTTTAAATTTAAGAATATTTGTAATGTAATATAATAAAATATATTTACAGGAAATCGAAAAAACTGTCAAAGACTAACAGGACCACAACTATTTTCTTATTTCAAAGGTCTGAGTAGTTGGGGGCATGTGATTGACAGGCAGCTAAAAAATAACAAAACGCAAGTAATAAACACCAAATACTATATGTGCTTGAGCAATTATGAGAGAGTACAGAGTGTACGATATCAAATTAATTACAGTGCTCCAAAATGTCTGACTTTTTTTTTTTACTCTACAAGTAACAATTTATAAAATGTGTATGCACACTTTACCTTGCGAATACACACTGCTGTCGAAGGTCTGTCAACCGATTGCAAAGTTGTTCCACCCGATTGTCCTTTGCTGGAACTCGGCTTGGCTGAGGGAACTGCTGTCGCAGTCAAAGCCTGGGACTTATGCTGCTGAGCCACTGTCTGCTTACGCTGCTGTTGTGGTGCTCTCGGTTTGGTGGTATTAACATTCATCACCCTTGAAATACAAGAAAAAAGAAAGGAACACTTAAAATTTCCAGGAAAATTGTGAGATACTGAGCAAGAGTACATTTATGGAACCTGTCAGATAAACAAGAAATACCTACATTCATTAGCATTGCAAATTATAGTAATCATTTAAAGTTAAATTGTTTAATTAAATAATGTACTTTGAAAACAAAACCATTACATATACACACACACACACACACGTTTCATGTACTATGGTTACAGACAAAAGGTTATTTTAAATTAAATGTAATGTGGCTTAACAGCTAATGTAAAACACTTGAAAAACACAAGAGGTCACAAATGGATAAAATTAAAAGCATTAAAAGCTCAATATTTTGAAGTGCTACCTTTGCAAACACTATTATGTAACCTGGTTTGTTCACCACTGCACATGCACAACTCCTATACTGAATTTGGTGAGATGAGATTTAATATTTCTTTATGTACGGTCAACCGCGGTGACTTTGTCCCACCATTTGGAAAAACTTTCAAGTGGCGCTATCTCATGTATAGTATAAAGAAACCAGCTTGCAATCGTGGATTCCACTAGGCAGATTTGCTAGCTTTAAGAAAGATATTGTGGGCTTCAAAGCTATGTACATATCTGATAGATTGATTTTTGCAAAGTAACAACGGGGTTACATTGTCTCACAGATCTCTCTAAACAATTATTCAAGCTATATCATACCTCAAGTCAAAGTCACCCCATGTCAAGGTGAGATAGTCCAACTTCTTTGGAAATAAGTTTTGAAAGTTTGGGAATATTTATAATTTTTTTAAGGAAGTTAAATTGTTCGTTGGAATCTCTTCTATTCAATAAAAATATTGGAAAAATAATAGCTTGTAGCTGTTGGTCTGTTTATGCAATTTTTAAGAAAAAATGAGCGAAAAATAAGCCAAAGTCACCCCAGTTGACGGTAGTCCAAATACTTACTTTTTCTGATGGGACTTGCTATGAAAATGGGGTAAGAGAAGGCTTACCACTAGTAAGTTACACAAGAAATCACAGGATTTCTGGTGTAAGCTTGTATTACTTAGAACATCCGTAGTGCAATGTGTATTTAAACTGAACGTGTAATTTTCTCTGCATAACATAGTGAATATTCGTAACGCTTTCTGTTACGAGGGGAGTACTTTTAATGTTTGTGATTCTGGCGTTGGTTATGGTAGGGTGTTTTTCATTTATCCAAGGTTTACAACTGTTGGGAAATTTTGCTGAACAACTAGTTTTAGAAAAGAGAACTCACTCCAATCTACGGCACTCTGCAAGGAAACTGTGGGATCTGCACCAATTTACATGCTTCATATATACCTCGCAAAAACATGCCAAGCAGGTAAATCGGTGTGGTCC
This sequence comes from Clitarchus hookeri, assembly GCA_002778355.1. Classification (NCBI taxonomy): domain Eukaryota; kingdom Metazoa; phylum Arthropoda; class Insecta; order Phasmatodea; family Phasmatidae; genus Clitarchus; species Clitarchus hookeri. The sequence goes on from NQII01001354.1 coordinate 394,750, forward strand.
ACCACACTCAATTTTCTCACATTAAGGGTGGTTGAGTAGCACAAATTTTCAATAATTCACTTTTCTGTGGCTATTTGTCGGCATATTTAAAATTTAAAATGCCTAGGCATTTGCAGTAATGTTACTTTTTACCCCATAATTTCTTTGAACTTCATTGTCCACCCCACTACCGCATTTCATAGTATTTACTGCAAATATAGAAATGTGCCTATGTGATTGTTTTAGAACGTGTTTGGTGCTGTACACATATTTCCCAGTATTTTTTCCCTCGTTTTTCAGAGAAACTCTTAATCTATATTGTTACCTATTCTTTCTTAAAAAGTAGCAGCAAAAATTAATTCCAACAATACCTTCCCCCCCCAGTATTTTTTCCCTCGTTTTTCAGAGAAACTCTTAATCTATATTGTTACCTATTCTTTCTTAAAAAGTAGCAGCAAAAATTAATTCCAACAATACCTTCCCCCCCCAGTATTTTTTCCCTCGTTTTTCAGAGAAACTCTTAATCTATATTGTTACCTATTCTTTCTTAAAAAGTAGCAGCAAAAATTAATTCCAACAATACCTTCCTGCATCTAATGTATTGCCTGCTGCGTCAGTTGGTAAAAGTTTTTTGACAGAAATTTTCAGCTTACTGCCGCCAGAAGGTAAAGCTCTTTCGAGTGTGACGCGTTTCTTATTGTTTCCAACTTTTGCATAATTCATATTCAAACGTTATTATAATTCATCTTCACTCGTCTATAACTTTTCCATAAAACGGAGAAAACAAGTAATTTAACCTTAACCAAACCTAAGTCGCATAACTGAAGAGCAAATGGAGAACACCTGCTGCGCTGTTGCCATCAGACAAGACTTGCTTCTGTTCGAAATTACAAATTAATACTTATGTTGGCGGCAAACGAACTTTGATATTCCCTCCTTTACACAAGTTGATAAACAGTGTTCCCGATTGGCTAGACCCAAGTTTACCCGTATAGTATTAAAATGGTCTTTAGAAAACTATAAATATTATCAAAATAATGAGCACATTTATAAAATAATTACTATTTATGATTATATGTGCACATTAATACAATGTTGGTATCATTAGCTACAATTAAATTAACCGTGCGATANTATCATTAGCTACAATTAAATTAACCGTGCGATAGTATTAATTATTTTTTAGATTAAGTCACGACAGTATAGATAATAATTTGTATTGTTAAATTATTTAATTTATATTTTTAAACTATTACAAAGGTATACAAAAGTATGACAACAACTCAAAAATGTTTTAAAAAGTATGTATTTAGCAAAAGTTGAGAGTGCGAGAGGAAATTTTTGTTATGTTGTCTATACCGTAAAAAAAAACAAGGCGTGTTTTTAAACACAGGCAAGTGAAGAAGGAAGTGTGATATTGTAGTAGATTTTAATAGGTNAAAAAAAAACAAGGCGTGTTTTTAAACACAGGCAAGTGAAGAAGGAAGTGTGATATTGTAGTAGATTTTAATAGGTAATTGTAAATAAGAGATTGGGATGATGTTGAGTTAGTTTAAACAAGAATGCTTACGCATTAATAGGTTAGATCATACATAATGTTATGATGCGTGCAGCGAGGCTGCAATGTATGCAGCCTAAATTACTGGGAGCTGTTTAATAAAGTTATGCCAGTTAAAAAAAACTTAAGTTGTTTGCTTTTTGATTTAAAGTAAATGGGTTAAGTGTACATCTTGATACCACATGTTTGTTTATTCGTGTGACGTAGTTAATGACGTCAGGACGTAAGTGTATATATATAAGTTTTTATAAGTGAGGTTATCTTATAAGTTAGGTAAAATATTCGTATAATTACCGGTAGCAAAAAAAAAAAATGGTAGGGAGGTGCAACTGCAGGGGATGTGGGATGGTGTGGAGGACGGATGATAATGTGACCAGTGCGGTGGCTGGTATCATGCCGATTGTGTAGGGATTAGAAAGGGGGAACTGGGCTCACTACAGCAGCACGAGTAGAGGTGTGAGGAATGTGTCGGGGGG
>NQII01001354.1:396845-462567 GCA_002778355.1 Clitarchus hookeri
GAGGAAATAGTGGCGGTGACAGAAAATAAACTAACAGCAGAAAAGGAAACACAAATAGGTGGGGAATGTGTAAACTGGACTTGGGAAATGCTGATGGGCAACCTTGTATAGGGCGTGCCAGCGACAAGGATGGAAGTGTCTAAGGAGGGTAGGTGGAAAGGGGAGATAGTAGAATTGATGAGCAGGAAAGAGAGGGTGGAGGAAAAGGTCAGGAATGAGATGAGTAAGTGTAACTTAGCAATAAGGGTAGAGGAGTTGGAAGGCATAAAGGGTGAGTTAGGCAAAATAGAAGCTGGTCTACAGGAGGAACTGTAGGTGGAGGAGGGAGGCAGAGATTGTGGTGGTAAAATTGAGGAGGATAGAGAAGCTGGAGACAGTAGAAAGGGATTAGCAAAGACCAACAAGTAGGAAATAGTGGGTAGTTCATGGCCGGAGGGGTAAAAAGAGGGCTGATCAAAGAGAAGGCAACAAGGGTGGTGGCAGGGGTCAGTGAAGAGTTGAAGTAGACAAGGGTAGGCAGGTATGTGGAAGGGACATAAAGTAGGAAAGAGTTAAAGAAAATTACATTCCTAGGCAGCTCAATTTCCGGAACGATTGCACATCACGAAATGCTGGTTTTGCTAAATGAAATTACGTACAGGGGGCAAGTAATTTGCCGCAAAGTGACTATCCGTAACACGTGTACCCTATGGACAGAAACAATTAAACCGCATATGATTTTTCCCCTGGAAACATACATTTATTTCAACAGCATCTGAAAGTACGCGCAAAGAGAAATTCAGAGATAATGCATATGCAATGGAAAGTAACACAGAATCGCCAAATAATAATGTGCAAATATGATTAAGTTAAGTGGGCTGGTAGCATGGGGCAGTGGACCTGTACTCACAGCTGTAAACAAGCAACGTGCTCAGTGACTCATCCTGGCGGGACCGGTTCCTAAGAGCAGCGGTGCACCAGTCCCAATAATCTGTTATGGTAAGTGGTATTGCAGTGTGTGGTTGTATCTACGCAATGAAGTTCACGAATGAGGAAAAATTTGATGCTCCACTTATTTACTGTGAGAGTGGAAGAAATGCCAAGCTAGCCATTTAAATGTATGGTGGAAGGTATCCTAATTGGACGGTCATCTCACTGCAAACAATATGAAGAATTTACGTGGAGCACCAGCGACAGTGGAAAGTGAACGTGTGGTGTGGAATCGTTGGAGACTATGTCATAGGGCCGTACTTCATTCAAGGGACAATGACCGGCTGTACGTTATCCCATTTTCTCAGACATACCTTACCGGCACTTCTGAAAGACATACCGCTCGACATACGTCGTGATATGTTGTTTTAGCGTGATGGTTGCCCTGCACATTTTGCTTTGGTGGTGAGGCAAGTGTTAAATGAAACGTTTCCAAACCGGTGGTTAGGGCGTGGCGGTGTAGTAAGATGGCCAGCTCACTCCGCCGAGCTCACACATTTATCAATTTTTTTCCTGTGGGGAACACTGAAAGATATGGTTTACAACATAGTTCCTACGACGTCGGAAGATACGTAGGAACGCATTGTGGCATCTTGCAGAGGCATTATACCAGAAACACTTTAGGCGGCTTGTCGCTCGCTACTAGTGTGTTTACAGATGTGTTTTGCTGTCGATGGTAAACACATCGAGCACATACTGTGAAAATACCTAATGTGAAGCGTTTCAACCATAACTGTGCTCCTTTGTATGCGAATGAGATTGCATTTCTCCTTAGGTTGGTTTGTTTTATTTTTGTTGTTTATTTGTACACACTCGTTACTCAGTGTAGTACCTTTTTTTAATGAGTCAATCATAATTATATTACTCCTGAATTGAACATTTGTTACTAGCAGCAAGGTACATGACATGTAGCAGTTAAAACCATCCAATTGTGATAAAGTTATCATAGCTAAAGTGTTTTAAAATATAACTAGACAGGAATTCTTTTCGTAAAAATGGTGTTTACCGAAGTATGTATTTAAAACTAATGGGGAATAAATGAACTTAATTCATTGTCCATAAATTTAAATGTTGCATATTTTATACAACACTAAGACAAAAAACTGCTATTCCTCACTGGGACCATATCAGTAAGTGTGTGCGTTAAAAACAACTCAAGAGCAGAGACTTTTTTTCAAAGAAAATTCTCACTGAGCCATGAACAGCTATACCAACATGGTCACGCTTACTCATTGCTTTAGTTTTCTGAGGGGTACTCATGTTTCCCCACACCCTTGCATTCAGGTGTGTTGCTCCACCTGTATGTAGCTTCAAGCACACAGTTGCTTAAGATGTTGCTGTTAAGTTTCTTCCAAAATTCTCAGTTTCATTTCAAATTACCAAACATACTGTTACTTCTTATATGTGTTAACTGCTTAAACGCTAAAATGTAAGAAGGATATTCCAGTCACATTATTTTTTAATACTTAAAACGGATTGGTTAAAAGTTTTGAACACATGGCTATTATAATTTGGCAAAACTTGAAGTTCCATTTGAGTTTTATTAATACGGTGTCTGTTTTGTAGACTTTCGTGCTGAGAAGTCTTCTGAGTGGCTGCAGTGTTTGTGTGTTGCAGTGACATGGCGGCAACCTTACCAGGAGGACTGGAGAATGTAGACAACGAGCAGGTCAAATCTGTAAGTGCCTGGATAGCTGTAACGAACACTGCTACATTACGTAAACACACAGTGATCATTGAGCTTGTGCATCCAAGTTTGATTAGATGCTAGTACTCAGACTAAAAGATGTAGGACCAGTTTTCTCCTTTCGCGGATATTTTAACCTTTAACTGGTATGGTGCGAATTCATCTTGATGTAGAGCACAGAGCACATTTTTTTTTCCCCATGTTCAACATTAGATACATAATGACAAAACACTTTGCAGATAGTATTTTTAAGTGTAGGGTTTCAAAAAATAAAATAAACCATTGGGGTCATTATGACTGATATTATACCAGTTTTTGAGACAAATCCACCGTACCAGTTAAGGCTAAAATCTTTTCCAAAACCAGTTAATGGTTAGAGCCATTACAATTTTTTTTTGTGATCGTCCTTGATGTGTAGAAGAAAATGAAAATTGTTGTCATATACTTACTATAGTGTATCTCACTCTTACAGTGTAGTAAAGAGTATATGGCGTACTTTATGGATCCCGATTATCAACAGTTAACGGCCCTGCCTACCAAACCGGCAGCTGCAAACTTCAGATGGTGAATCAATGTTAAACAAAATTCCTTCCCATTGCATCAATTTTAAAGATAACTATTTCAACCAAAAAAAACCTGTTGATGCAACTTTCTCTGAGAATATTGCTGCATTAAATTATTTTTGAAAACAATTATTTATTCATTTGTTTTTTTTTTAATATGTTAATTTCAATATTACATTTTAGAAAATAATATATTAAAACAATTGGCAAGACATCGTAACATAGCACCATTCCTTAAGCAATTTCACGTAGAATAATTTTTGTTTGATATAGTTATCTTTAAAATTTATGCAATGAGAAGGAATTTTGTTTAACATTGATTCCCCATTTAAAATTCACGGCTGCCGGCTTGGTAGGCAAGGCCGTTAAGAAGTTGCGTCGTGTTGAAAGAAATAAGTACATACTGACAAAAATATTTGACATAAATTGTCACATTGTATAGTAGTGTATAAATAAAACTGTTTGATTAGCTGCCCACTGCAATCTAAGAATGAGACGCAATATAATACATGTTGCAAGATACGTATAGGCTGTTCACAGTAAACTGAGCGCTTTTGAAATCCCTGCTTAAGATCTTGATGTACACATTGTGTATTCTTCTGCTGTATGTAAAACTAACATTGCCAAGGGTCTGCTCACTTTATTCATGCGTTGGTCAAGTTAAGGTGCAAAGTTATTAGAAAAGTAAATATTTTACAAATTTTCTGATTCCTATACTCTTTTCAGTATTCAATATACTTTCCCTCCGTCATTATCAACTTTACAGGGCACATGCCAGTCTGTGTGCCTGTTAAAATACATGCAGTTTTGGGCAGTGACATTTTTCAGAGGTTGATTTCAATTGTGCTCGGTTAAGTGAATATTACCTGTTTAAGTCAGACATGCTTTACTAATTTATACAAAATTTAAGAGTAATTTCGCTGTAGTTTGATTAAAAAAATTTCCCTGCGAAATATGATTTCCTCAGGTGTGTGGGGCCCAGAGCAGTTGCCCTTCATGCCACCCATCCCCTGTTCTTCTTTCTTGTAAATGTAACCTTGTCTGTAGTGGTTCTTGATTAACTTCATGTTTTTGACGTATGGGTCGTACAAATACTGTTCGGATGGGTCGTACAAATACTGTTTGGACAGCCTGGCTCAATACACTGTTGATGTACACTTAACATGCTGTGGCATAAGTCGGCTAACAAATTTAATGTATACCTACCTGCCTGTGTGGTACTCATGGTTGACCCGTACAGACCCACAGCTCCCTAGAGGTGGGAACTTTTAATTTTGTGGATGGGGATTCTCATGAGGGTAGAGCGGTGGATGCTGTTTGTCGTTTTGAAGTGTTTATTTTGGTACTCCTGTTTCTGTCTCATTTTCATTCCGCTGCTACTCTGGCCCCATTTTCATTTCACCTCGTCCCCATTCTTCAAGACGTCCTGGAACAACAGATGTGTTCCTGAAGTAAGGCAGCTGGCTTCACTTGGTGGCAGCTTCCTCTCGCATGTTGCAGAGCGAGGTCGTGCAGTGGCAAACCACTGGAATAACATTTGGGAAGACCAGGGTTCCATTTCCAGTCCAGCCTTCCTCATCTTGCTTTTCAAAAATCACACTAGGCAAATGCTGGGATGGTGTCTTAAATCAAGCAATGGCCAATTTCCTTCCTGATTATGTTTGTCTGAGCAACTTGCTCATCTGTAATGACCTCACTGTCGACGAGATGTTAAGACCAACCTACCTACCTCGTTCATGTTACCTCTGCCTTGGACACGAACTCTGTGAGGAAATTGTTTGACAGCATCTGATATTTTGTAATAAAATAAGAAAAAACTGACAGTGATACAAATATGTGTTTATTACAGTTTCGAGACTTTCTGCTGTCATACAACAAGTTGTCTGAAATCTGCTTCAATGACTGTGTTTGGGATTTTACAACAAGAAATGTGAAAGATCAAGAGGTGAGTAGTAGTATTGTTATATAGTCTGTTCATTAATATATAACAATAATTTCAGGTCAAAATCAATGTTATCTCAGTGACAGGTTGTTAATTATTGCTGTGGTTTGGTTTCTGAAACACTTGTTTTCATGCCTCTTTGTATTTTTAACAAACTGCCAGTAAATTATGTCTCCCTTTCCTTTTGTTGGTATTGATTTGTTGAACAGATGATCATAACACTCTTGTATATATAATGAACTTTTGGTGCTCAAATCTCTACACTAAGTAATTCAGTGTTTTGCAGCTATCATTAAATTTTATTTTAATAGAGTCACAAATTTTTATTTTGGATTGTTTTCTTTTAATTTAACTTACGTATCTATTAGTAGCGTATTCCACACAATGAAAATAAAATTAATCAATTATAAATTAAGATATCAGTATAGCAGAACTGGAACAAAAAATATATATTTCATTGTGTGTGGATGAGACTCTACTTATTTCAACATTTATTTTTGTGTTTTGGCCACATGTTTATGTTAATAATTTTGCACTAGTGTCTGTAATCATTCATGGGCTGTGTTTGAAAATATTTTTCTCTGGCGCAACTGTGGGGCTACAAGGCCTGGGTGTTTGTAGCAGGTGGTCAACACCGTCTTTTTGTACTGCCATTTTCATGGAAGTGCACCATTGTCCTATAGTTCAGCGTACTACTTCCGTGAAATGGGCACTTTTCGTCAGCGATTGGAAGCCACTGTTGCAAAATGGATGGACGAGAGGTCTGGCCAAATTTAGGTTTTAAGTCAAGGAGTCATTGTATTGCAGCGGAACAGGGAGGACGTGCTTGGAAAGTGTCGTGGTTCACACGCGGAACAGAGTGGTTGGTTTCGCAAGAAAGAGGTGTTTTTGCCTAGATGGGGTCTTGGCCTTGCCTAGGGCTGGCTGTAACTTAGTCGATTTCCGAGATGTGCGGGTTGTTTTTTCTTGGTGACGAGGCGCGAGTGATGAGTTTGGGGCAGGTAGTCGGCCCGCCCCTCGAGCTGGTTATGCATGTGGGTTCTGCCTTCGTCGCCTGCTCCTCGCTGGGAGAGGAGCCGGGGTTCGACATCAGGCAGGAGCACTGCGTGTGTCAGCTACAGAACGAAGATGGCAGGCCTCACTAGGCTGGAGGGTCGTGACCTGTATCAAACAAAACACACAAGTATTGCATTGTGTGACTTTAAGTTAGGCTAAAGTTAAGATAAGTTAGGTTTTTCTTGGTACATGTCCCAGTAAAGTATTGGTGTAGTTTTATAGCGTAATCAACGAATTTAGTCAGTAAAGTAATTTCTGTTAAAGACTGTTTTCTAATTTTGATGTGTAACAGGTTATTTTAGATAATTAAAATAAATCAGTTTTAATTTGGATAAGTATCACAATGTCTTTAATTGGTTTTCTCCCCGATCTAGCAGGTAGAAAGACCCACTTAAGACGTCTTTTAGAGGTCTGAATTAGTTTTGTTTCGGGACCCAAGAGGGAGAGTACTCTCTCTCATGCNTTTTTTTTTTTTTTTTTTTTTTTTTAAACTTTGAAGCAAGTTGTCATAATTTTTATTGTTTATTTTAGCCCCCGTTTGTAGAACTACCTTCCAGGTTGATTAGTTGTGTAGGTGGTGTGTGTGCTTCTGTTAATTTTAGGTGCAGCAAACTGCTACGCTACATATTTGATTGTCTGCGCCGCCTACACGACGTTTTATGTGTAACTGCATGTATTGCATATGCTTACATCCATTTGTAAGATTTGAGATTTTAATTAAAATATATTGCGTACATACTGTAATGTGTTGTATATTTATAGTTTGCTATTTAAGAGTTCTTCTTACAATACAGTATTGTATTACTAAAGCAGTTGGAAAATAAAAGTTGTAAGAACACCTTTGCTCACCTAATAGATTCCTTTCTATGTAATATTACCTCTGTAGCAGTTCTTTGTTTTTGTGATTCAAGTATAACATTTTGCATAGTTATGCCTTCCATTTACAAAGTGATTTTCAGTCGTAGGCATATAAATTCTTTGCCATGTGTTAATAATACAGATTAAAAAAGCTTTTTGGAAATGTATGCGAATAGCATCTGGACCTTATACCACCTGCAATATAGAATTTCATTTTTTTATTTCAGAATTATTTATATTAATGTGAGTCAGTAATTTTTATTTCCTCTTAATTATTATTTTTTGCCCTGACTTAGGTAACAGTAATTATTATGTTAATCACCCATCTGTTTTGTAGGGTTTAGTTAAATATCAAAATATTTTCAACCCATAAATGTATTAATTATTTTTGTAATGATTTTTAAAGTTGTAATTTTTCTTGTGTATTTTTTTTTTTTGGGTTAGAGTTGAGTTATTAGTTTTTCATTTTGTTTGTAACCCACGGTGCCCCGGATCTGGAAATTGCGTTAAAGTTAATGTTTTTCAGTACAGATATTACCCTTTTGCTTTAAGCTTTGGGAGCTAGGGAGAGGGTTGTATGTGTGTGTAGTGGTAGTAGTGAGTAAACAGTAATGTATGAGAATAGCAAAGAAAAGCAGAGGACAGAACAGGAGTAACATTTAAATACAAGCCTTTTGTTCATCTTTGCCTGCACAGCTGATGTTACACGCAGTAAAATCACAAATTTTAACAAAATTTTGTGGATCTGAAATATGCCTATAGGACTTCTGCACTGGCTCCAAAACCATTCTATAAAAAAAAGTTTAGAATTGATGTACTTACCCCAAAATGAAAGAGTGTAACTTCCAAGTCACTAGTTGGTAATGCCCCAAACAAATTATAATATGCAATTAATTATGCCCTGAAATATTATTGTTAGTATTTATTACTGTAGCTATCAACTGCCAAACCAGCTGTTGTAAACTCTTTCCCTTTGGTGCAGCTTCTATTGCATCCTGAAACTTAACTAAGTTTTGAATGATCTTTGGGAAATGCATTACTTAAAATGTGAAAGATTTACAAATTTTTTGAAAATAAAGGAGAGGCTGTGTGGATCTAGAATTCCATTTTGAGGGGTTGTTTACTTCCCCATTGTGCATGTGTAGCTCTGGAATTCAGTGTTGTGGCAATGGGGAGGGGGGAGGCTATTTTTTCACTTCAGTTTTAAGAAATAATATTAAATGAATGAAATAAAAAAATCAAATAAAACCACTACTTTAAACAATCCTGATATTATTTCATTATTTTTTGTGTCAATGTAAGGGTTTTTGTGGGGGTGGGGATGGGGGTCAAGTCCTCTGTAATCATCCTGTGGATCTGCCCCTCAGATGCAAAAAAAAATATGTTCACACATATACACAAAGATGTCTATCCACGAGTACCACTGTGCGAGTATTTGTGTTTTCTGTCTCCTTTTAAAAATGTAATTAGTAGCCTATTCCCACCTTATCTTATATACCTAAAATGCTTGGAATGGATCTTTTATATTTGTTTAGTGACATAACAGTAAGAAGTTACATAGAGAAAATAAAAAAAATGGAAAGCAAGATACAGTCAATTCTAGTTTCTAAGATCTCTGAAATAGTGATCCTCTCAAAATAACTCTGGGAACCATGAAACAAATTTAATTGCAAATGTTCTTTCAATAACAAACCATTCAAAATAAAACCCTTTCCTGGCGACCATGCAAGGTCCTAGAATAGAGAGATGTACTGTACTTATTTTACATAGCATATTATTATGCTATGCAAATAGCCTTTAAAATTATTGTGCACGTAGTTTTCAATACTCAGTAAATATGTCCACGTTGTATCAAATACTACATGTAATGTTTTATCTCTCACTGATACCACAGATTAAACAAATGTTTTATGGTGCTGTATGTTTAAACTATAAATGTTTTTTTCACCTTAAAAGTTATTCAATAATATGCATGCTATTTTATATTATTGTATATATTTGTGACTCTCTGCTTCTGTATGTATTTTGTAATTGTATCATATATTGTTTTGTAGGCTGTACACTGTAAAGTGAGCGATTTTGAAGCCCTAGTTACTTTGTCCTTTCAGCAATTTTTTATCCTTTAACCACCTTGTTAGATAAATATTGCAATGTAAGTAATAAAAACAGTGTATATTCCACCGCACTTGGAAGTTAACATCTAAGGCTAAAATAAAATATATTTATTGACTATTATTCCAAACGAGAGGGCTTTCAAAAGTGCTCACTTTACCGTGAATAGTGTATAATTGTATATTAGTTATGGAACTGGTATATCAACAAGACATTATATAAATAAAGGAAACATATTTGCAAGGCTGTCTTTGAATACACAATGCAAGGGAAGACATCTCATGATGACTAAAATAGAAACAGAAATGAGTAGCCAGGTTATCACTAAAATATACATTTTTCAGTTATCTACTGGCTTGTTCTGCAGTTTGTATCAGTCTGTTCTGTCATTCCAGTTCGCATACTGCTATTCTCCAGAAAGTTTTTGTTGTGTTATGACATTCATTTTGACTATATAACTGCAGATCACATTATTTATGTATTATTTCCACTTTTATTTGCTTAAACAGCTCCTTATGTGTCTTGCCTCCTTTGTGTTCCCGTTTTATTGGTCTCTGGTTTCCTTTAATTTTTGCCCTTGTGCGCTTATTGGAGAGGTTTGGGTACCTAAGGGACCTCACTGAAATTGGCGTTAGAAAATAGCGTAACCAAACTTTGTGCGTATTCCGTTTCCACGGAATTTTAAGCAATAACTGTAAGGTTTTAATACACTGTGTTACAGAAGAATAAATATTGTAAACAGACTGCTACTTAAGATTTTTTTGCTGACTTTGACATTTTCCAATGACCACATTTATGCTACAGTAACCAAATAATTGAAGAGGTGGCACATCTGTCTCAGAGTATTTTTCAAATATTTCTACATTAATTTGATGCAATATATTTCAATCCTGAGTTGTTTTGAGCACGTATAAGATAAATTTACTTTTAAAAGGATGTGATAGATATACTGTTGCAACACAGCAGTGAAATAGGTGACTGTGCTGCCATCTGTTGGCCAGTGTGCGCGCTCTCTTCTGAAGCCACGCACCCATGAAATAACTAATTTTTCATGTGTAAAATACAAATGTACAAACAAATTCCCAGAGTTTTACATTTTCCACGAGCTCTATAAATATTTTAACTTAACATGTTTCTGTGTGAAGCGATTCTGCTTGGTAATATTTGGTTTCGGCCTACNTTTTTTTTTTTTTTTTTTTTTCCCCCCCCCCCCCCCCCCCAGCAAAAATAAATGCTAGTTCTTTATTTATTAAAATCACGTGCATCATTTTGCAATGAAATCATTTTTTTGGAAAATAATATTTGTGTTAATGTGATATTTTGCTATCCAGTCACACTTGGTACTGCAGTTAATTTATAAATAGCCTCTTTGCGTGTAGGAACTACTGTAAATTACCCAATTTCGCTTTTTGACAAGCAGACCCCACTTTTAATCGTGAAATACTTCATTACTATGAATGAAAATGTGGGGTCTGACAATTTCCTTGAATTCCTAATACTTCCAAGTTTCACAAATATTCACTGTTAAAAAGTGTGTAAATATAGTACCCTAACACTTTAATTTAAAAAAAATCCATTACCGGATCACTTAAGTACTGCCCGGAAACAGAAGTTAGCTTTGAGCGAGAGTCAACTGCATGCGCATCAGTTATTAAAAGCAGTGGCACGCAATTGGCAGCAGCTGTTCAATATTTGACTTTGAACTGGTCGCTTTACGGTTAAGCAGCAACCCGATTAAGCCGCCCCCGGTAAAATGTCAGTAGACTATGTATTTTTAAAAGGCACGCCATTAACAGTATTTCCATATATCAAATTCTCAATCAGGCAACAGCCTTAACAACAAAGTCCCGAGAGCCAATGAGGATTACGCAACGTGTATATGGAGCAGCGCCAGAGTGCAAGGGTGGGGGAAACAGGAGATTCGAGAAAATCCATCAACCAACTGCATTATCTGTCAAGATTTCACACATGCAAAAATCTGGAAGTAGCCATATCAGGAATCGAGACTGGTTCGCCTTGGTGTGAGCTGAGTACTTTAGCTGCTGTGCCAACAACAAACCTCTGTGCACATATTGTTTTTTTTTTTTATGAAGCTACCATCCACTACCATTTTTATTGTATCTGTCCATTGATTTTTCTTACACAAGAAATTGGAAGGAGATCTTGTTTATGTGCAACACATTTATCATGAAAGTAGTTATTTGTACTGCTGTATTTCCAAAATTTAAATAGCTCTGCAATATTTCCTTGCAACAGTTGGACATGCTTCACCAATGTCTTATTTGCAGAGTCGCTGTGCCGTGAACTGCATGGAGAAGTACATGAAAATGAACCAGCGGGTGTCTCAGAGGTTCCAGGAGTTCCAGATGATAGCCAATGAAAATGCTCTCGCAGCAGCGCAGAAAGTTGGCGCAATTGCTCGGTGACTGCATCTATCTGAATTTGTTCTTGTGTGAGAAAGCTGTTACTGTTTTAATGTTGATTTTTTTCAGCTTCTGAGATTATAGTTAAAATCTAAACTATTTAAAACAGTGTACTTTTAATTATTTTATGTATTAAAGCCCTATTTTTTTGAAAGCCTACCTGTCATTTAAAAAAAATTTCATTTAGTGTAGAAGTTCAGGTTAGCAATCATCATAACAGTGATGTGCTCACAAAACTTTATAGAAGTGGCATATTCAAGTTTTTTTATTTCTTAGTTTCTCGGATGTAGCAAACTTAGAATTCTTTCTCTCTCTCTCTCTCTCTCTCTTTTTTTTTTTTTTTTTTTTTTTTTTTTTTTTTTTTTTTTTTTTAAATGTTTGAAACATGAACTTGTACTTACTAAACATCCAGAAGTGCAAAGTTTTGGACTGTTGTATCAGAGTATCGTGGTTGTATTTGCTCACACAGTTCAGATCGCAAATTTTTGCCACGAAAATGGCAACTTTTCTCTGAAGGATTAGCATGGGAGATAGTACCTAGGGCTTACAAAAATTGAAGTGTTTATGTAAGAAATATAAAATAACTTACATCTAATTACACTCAAAATTTATTTGTATAAAGTTTGTGACATGCCATTTTTTTTCTACACAAGTCACATTAAATAATTAATAAATATATTTCACTTAAGAGAACTAACAGTATTGGCTGTGTCTGCAGGGTCTGCATAGCTGGTTCACATTTGTATAAGCACCTTTGAAATAAAACTTAAATAACAATTTTTTTTTTCCGTAGTTGCTTGGCATACTTCTGGAAATGTTGACAGCAGTATAGGGAAAGTGGTGCCATGTCGTTAAAAATGTAATGTTTAAATTTGCTGTTACTCTGAGATTATTTCTTTTGGCTTGTGTGTGTTAATTTTCTCAAAAGAAAGATTAGCCATATTAATTAACATGTCTTCATTGCTAGTTTCACTTTACGATGCATAAATGTTGGTATAAAATGCTTGAGATGCGTGACATATTTAGGAAACAACCAAACACATAATGCATGGGGTGATTTTTCAAAGGTTTAATTCAAACGTGCGAATAGACTATACTTAATATTATGGCAGGAACAAGTGCATATCACAATTCAAACCAAACACAAACTTTGCACACAAATAACTAGAATTTCTACATTTAGTGCCAGCACACCTTTCAGTGGAAATTTTACATATACCAAACTCTCCCATAACCATTATAGTTTTCTTTACCAACATGAGCAGAATAAACTTTACCCCAGCGTCACATATTTTCTACACTTAGAAATGATTCGTGCGAGTTATTTGCCTCAACATGATATTGCAATGGGCAAATGGAAGCAATTACATACAGTAGCTACTTTGTGCTAGACTAGTTAACTATCTGTAAAAAATGTGGGGAAAAGTCTCGGTGGCATTCTTTTTTATAGTATCATTTAAATTCTGTGATAGTACCATAATACAGAGCAGAAAATTGGATCATATAAAGTGTCTGCTGAAAACACTTGACTTTAAAATCAGTTTGATTTAATTCATTATGTTACTTTTCTCTCAAAGCTGAAATTTTACTTGTTGAGGGTGTTCTTGTCTAGTTTAATTTTTTTTTTTTATTTATCTTTGTGTTAGCTGTTTTACTGAACAGTTAACCAGATCGCTGTAGAGCTTTCTGTTGAAATATACTTTACTAGAAGTATTCACTTCAGTTCATTTACAGTTTTATGCTAGATTCTATATTAAAAACTAGCTTTCTCTATGTGGCTTTGCTCACAAGTCCTACATGAAGCAGTTACTTATTTCCTTTATTGAAGGACCTTTTTGTACACAACATTAGTGGTTCTGCAGGAGCAGGCCATGTGAGTAGCAGTCCCCCTCAAATCTCGCCCTCTCACATTTAACGATTGTCCTTTGACCTCACTTATAGTCTTAGCAAAACAAATCTCTTGAGGGGAAATTGCAGTCAATTGAATTCAAAAGGACACTTGGGGATCGAATGTGTATTATGAAACCTAACCCCCTCAATCGCCCTCCTACTCCAAGCACAACCAGTGAAGACTGTAACCTCTAGGACATATTTTTGCCAAGCCTTCGCTTGGAGCCTTGTGTTTTAGCATTTTGGTGGTAACTGTGATGGAGGCCCAACGTTGAGGAGAGTAAGTGTTGTTGATGAACTCTGGGTAATGGACTGCATCATCCAATTGCTACTACTTCGATAAACTTAAGCAAACTATGCTAATGTTGATTATTACACGTACCATATAGTTCTATGACAATTTTGAAAGCAATTTGTCAATTCACTTATAAACTACAGAATAAAGATTATTTGAATATGAACAAATTTTTGTCTTCTGTGCATTTCTAGTTATAAAGCTGCAGGAATATATTTACATATACATTAATATAATGAATAACTCAAGTTTGTTAGAAAACAAATTAAGTAGTTTAAATATGTATATAGAACTTCATAAGGAAAAGAACACAGCACAATGTATTTCACTGACCACATAGTCTAAAAAAATAAGCTATTTAATTATTAATCCTGACTTTTTTCTGTGACAGGAAAGAAAATGAAACTTTTATCTCTGTAAGCAACAGATTAAATTTCTATTAAAGTTTTTTTTTTTGTTTGATAAGTTTTTACAAAGTGTGTTGGTTTGAGGATCCCAGGCATGGAGAAAATGTAAGTAACATGTCCTCAAACGCATTCTAATTTTTTTCACCTTAGGGATTTGAATTCAAAAAAATCTTGAAATTAGTTTTAAAGTATTTATATAGCTAACCTTTTAAAGCAAAGAGCATAATGATACCTTATCAGGATACTTAGCTATTAAGGAGTCCTCAAAAACACATTGTACCCATCTTCACCATCTTAAAGGTTGAATTGAAAAAAATCCTGAAATTTGTTTTTAAGTATTTGTACAGACAACCTTTTGAAGCTGAGAGCACAGCAATGTCTTACTGTGTTAGTGATCTATTGAGGAATCTTCGAAAAAAACATTTTACCCCTTTCTACCCTCTTAGGGGTTGAATTTTGAAAAATTCTTTCTTAGCGAGTGCCTATGCTAGGCAAAGCCATCCCTAAATTTTCATGATTTTGCATCCAACGGTTTGCGCTGTGCGTTGGGTGAATGAGTCAATCAGTCGGAAACTTCCATTTTATACATACAGATTTTTGTTTGGGTATTGTCAAGGAAAACATTTACACTAAACTTCAACCTAGATAACAGAAGTAGCTACTGAAAAAATTTTAAGCAGATTCTTAAGTTAAAAACTTAAAAAGAAAACTTAATAGGTCAAAAGTTTGGATTCAAATTATATCCATAGTAATCCAATTTGGCACTTTACTTCGTATCTACTAAAACACAGTGCTTAAATCTGTATCAGAAGTAAAAATATGCAAAGTATTTGCTATTTACTGTACATATCATGTCAAATATTCAAAAATAAAAAATGAAAGTGATTATAACAATTCTTTAGCCTACTGGGACAAATATTTTTTTTTATACATACTGCTCTGTTCAGTTGCATCACCATAAATTTACAAACAAATGTATGTTTTTGCATTTGATGACAGCAATATTAACTAATGAAGGCGTTTCAAACAGGTATGCATAGCATGTAAGTGTGTAGGGTTTAAACGCAGCATGGGCGGATGTCGTGATGTATTGGGCGATGTGCAAGTTGCAATGAGAAACCATCTGGTGCTCTCTCTTTGTTGTTGGCATGCATCACCAACTCTACGAGATGCATCACCGCTTCATCTGGAAAATAGATTTGCAAGACATCACAATGTGTATTTTGTGTGTGTTATTAAAGTACATTCTCAGAAAAAAAAAACATAAATCTTATCCACTATTGCAGCAACATTTTGTAATTTGAACACATTTTATA
Source organism: Clitarchus hookeri (assembly GCA_002778355.1). NCBI lineage: Eukaryota > Metazoa > Arthropoda > Insecta > Phasmatodea > Phasmatidae > Clitarchus > Clitarchus hookeri. Next base: position 412,364 of record NQII01001354.1, read on the forward strand.
GTCTCTGAAAATGTTTCAGAATGTTTGCAACCAGCAGATGTGTGGACCACATAGAGTTAATGAATGACAGGTTAGTTTTTTAGTTGTAACTGAGGAGTCTGAAATATTATGTGGTATTACTCACCAAGTACGTTCATAAGCAAGTGTTTTCTTAATAAACCAGTCAAAAATTAATGTGAGGAATGTTACATGTGTTTGAATGAAAACCTGCTTCGGATTTTCTTTTCTAACAGAAAAAAAATATGCATAAGGCAGAATCATACTTTCACAGTTTTTCAGGTCTGTTTTTTAGTTGTGATTTCTCCTTATCTGAGTGACTTTTAAATATATATTTTTTTTTTAATCACTTGAATGGCTAATACCTGTACAAACACTGTGTCAAATGTGAAATTTACTATCAAATCTCTCTTAAATTTCTTCGTTATGCTACAGTGTGTTTATTGTTTCCAGTAATTATAATGTGACCATATAAAATTTATGTACAAAATACTCATGTTAATTTTTTTTTGGTGGAAGGGGAAAAAAGGGGGAGGGGCGTAGAACACCAGCCCAATTTATCTGATTTTATCTCACAAAATTTTTTATCGTGTTAAAAATTGGTAAGACAGATTTAAATGGAAACTGCTATCAGTTTGGGCGGAAAACGTTTGGAAAGTTTATTATTTAATGGAAACCCCCAGTTGCTAATAAATGTTTAAGCAAAATCAAATATCAAAATGGTTTTTAGAAGGATACGCAACTGAGATACGCCAATACTCTGAGAGTGTACTTAAAAAGAGAAATTATCATTACAGTAAATTTAATTTATGGATAATAAGATTATCACTGTATTGAATCTGTATTCCTTGCGATACATTCATTTAAGATTAATTTTTGACAATTTAACTCCATTAGGGAGACAAAACATTGGGACAAATTTTCAGAAACTTAGAATTTCAGATGCTGATACGGTTTATACAGTTATTTGTATATAGTAATTAGTCATTTCTCACATACCCCTTTTGGTTAATAATATCACTTCAACACTATTAATTTCATACAAACTACTGAACAATATACTATGTACACACAAAATCTATGTATAAATATATATTTTATGACTCAAAGGCTAATTTTTAACTTCCAAAACTTTTAAAATGTGCAGTTCAATTTAAGTATTTAAGTTTTCATTCCTGACTTCAAATGAGTGGAGTGGAGAGATTTGGGTGGCTCTTAACATTAAGATCTTGAGAGCCGATGTCGGTGAAGTGAGATGATTATGGAGCAGAGCCAGAATGCAAGTGTGGGGTAAATGGAAGATCCCAGAGTAAACCCGCCGACTGGCAGCATTGTCTCGCATGATTCCAATGTGCAAAAAGCTGGGAGCGACCCTGCCGGGATTCAAACCCCACTTCAAATAAACTTGTTAACTTAGTTATTGGGACAAGTTTTCATTTCACGAACGGTTTTGTTTAAAATTAAGCTCACCTATGTTGATATTCTGTTTTGCTGATGTTATGAACCATGCAGATATATTCATTTCTTCACAAAACTTTGATATGCGTTCACTTGGAATGTTTGTTCCCCGAATGTCACATTTATTTGCCAGCAGAACAACAGGCAGATTGGCATCGTTGTGCGATGTCACCTTGTCTCTCACATCTGCTAGCCACTGAAACAGAGAATATGCAACATACACTAACCTCCACCCTTCTCATCTGGGTGATAAGGATGCTAGTTCCTTGCCAATATACAAAAACGCAGCATCTGGTTTAAGACTTGAGTTTACCAGTAGTCGGTGCAGCTTTACACTGTGTATTGTGAAGAAGACCCATTGGGCAGCCTTACATGCTAGTTTCTGGCTACCTTTGTAAGCCATGGCTAGTCAAATAATTTTTCACCCTTTCTTATCAATAACCCCTTTCTCGAAACAGCGTGTTATTTCTGCCCACCAATGCAAAATTTATGAAATTAATTAAATGATTGCATTTCCATTCAAATGACGAGCAACAGTCTGTAACAGTTAAGTTCAGTAGCGCCTCTGAAGGCATTTGCAACAGGTTCTTGACCACCGTACTCTCAAAAAATTCACCTGGCAATAATATAACATGTAATGTCCGACAATATACGCCACACCAGTGTTGTGTGTAATGTGGTAGAGAGTCAGCAAGTCACGAGATCACCCTGGACTGAGATGCTTACAGTACAGTGAACTTCAGTTCTGAAAACAAGATTTTTGAACAGTTATTGGGGTACAGAGTCGCTATTCCCCTGCACAAAGCCACCTGCATGTTTTGCTGAGGTACTGGACACCTCATTTTAAAAAGCTTGTTGGATAGGGTTGAGTCTGGTGGGACTTGCCAGCCCATCCACATGGGTGGTGGCGATCACTGCTTTCAGATAGCAATTCACTAGTACCGCTAGGTGTGAATCACTGTCATCCATAAACAGGAAATGTGCATCCATTGCATCCCTGAAAATCTGTATGTATGGTTGGGGAAGATATAGTCCATTCACGGTTACTTCACACTTTTCTGAAGCCCTGCTAAATTTCTACTTCCAGGATATTCCTCCGCCTCGTGCAAACAAAGCTTAATTGAGTCTAGAAAATTACACCAGACGGACAATGCACCGCATTCGTGTAATGTAATATTATTTTGCATAAGAACCATTTCTTACTGGGCATTACCAACACACCTATTTTCTTACTGTTATTATTCATATTATTTACAAAAGAAATGCTGTAATTTATATGTACAGTAAAATATCAATTAAAGTTTAACTTAACCAAAAATAAGATACTGATATGTTAACAGAAGTATAAAACGCTTGTGATACACAACATATTTAGGAAAGAACCAAACACATTGTTCATGGGATGGTTTTTGAAATGTTTGATTCAAAAAGTGTGAAGAAACCACAAATAGACAATAACATCTTTGTACACCTGGCTGGTTGCATCATCCTAGACTAAGATGCTGTCACCAACATAATGGTATTGTTCAATGCCATTATCTGGACTGTGCCTGCTCTCACCATGCATAAACTTCCACAATGCATGTACCTTTCTTAACATATTTAAATCTGCTTGCCCTGAAATGCATCGTGTGCTCCTAGGAAATTTAGCTACTAACATACATGCTGAATGGTTTACAGAACTGTAAAATGACTAATGCTGATGTGGCAGGATTTGGGGATCTACTAGATTATAACAATTGCAAACCATGTGTAAACTCAGTGGGAATCACTGCAAAGAGTGAATATGGAGTCGTCCATAAATATAACACGTCTCACTGTTCCTTTATCTATGATCAGTGTTCTCTGCACCATGCTAATCAGGTAGTTTTTGGTGAAGTAATCAATGGGAAAGTGTAATGTATGCTGTATATACACACTCAGATACATGGGAGAAAGAGAAAAAAAATGGGGGGGTGGGAGAGCGGACGAATAGAGAGAGATAGGAAGTAGGAATATATAGATATATATATATGTTCAAAAAACCTCTGAACGCACATTTTATTAATTGAGTTTGCCCCTCGTTAACACACTGAAGGTTTGATCCTCCAGGGCAAGTCATAGTAACTACTCTCTGATCACACAGTTTGATGTAGGGCCAAATAATGATCTCTCCTTGTGGCTCTATATTCCTGGGACGATCACTGCTGAAGGATCAATGGACATTATCACCCTGTTGGTACGTACCACATGCTGCTAATGGCACACTGTGGGATGTGCAGGGACTGGGACACCATCATCCAAGTTTAGTCCTTAGTGATTCTCCCGGACATAATATTGGGTACACTCAGCAGGCAAAGTGCTGCAGGTTCTGCAGCTGCTGCTAACCACAACACAGTAAAGAGGGATATTTGTTTGTTTATTTTTCTGTTTTATGTTTTTGGTATATTGAATATGAACATTTTTGAATGTAACCAGAAGTGAATTTCATGTCCAAAAATTATAAATAGTATCATAATTGCAAAAGTTGATAACAACACAAAATATTATTTACTTACTTTTGAAATGACTTGGACCCCTCTTCTAATATCTGTCATCAACTTGCAGCAGAGATGCAGCAAGTATTTTTTCACTACAACAGCTGCATGGTGCAGCTGAAGGACATGAGGCATGAAGTGCTACATCAATGCTTTGCCAGCTGAATGCCCCCACTGTCAATTGTGTTCTTTCAAGCAACTGTGATTAGATGCATATGAATTGTGCATCAAGAACACACACTAACAGTTCTGTTCACCCTACTGTAGTGTTGCACATTATCTGCCCCTAATCATTTTTACAGTGTTTCTATTGCAGGGTACATAAAAAACATTTTAACAGACAGCTCAGGAGCATAATATCGTACTGTTCTGATATAGTTACGAGTGTTGTAGCCCACCTTTCCATTGCAGTTCACTATTATTCTTAACTTTTGCACATGAGAGTGTACTAAAAAGACCCCATCACTTTTGTCTCCTAGATGGCTTAGAAAGATTTTTACCAGCCGCAGTTGTGAAAAGATGTTTTCTCTTGCATGCTCTGATACGAGACACACAATATCTTGACAATGTTTGCAACATCATGCATATTCTGACAAGTCATTATATGCCTGGTGTACCACAATTTCTAAATGTTCTCACCAGTTCTGCATTTGATGGATGACCAAAACATCTGTTGTCTTCAACAGATGTTTGCTTTTCATTAAACTTGAAAAAATCCTCAAAACTTTGGGTTCTACCAGTAGCCTCCTTATTGAAAGCTTCCTGAAGAATACTCTGGGTTCCAAAGTTGTTTTGCTGGACTCTAAAAAAAAGTTTAATGCAAAATCATCCTTTCAAAAAAACATAATTTGCTGACAAACATAAAAAAAAAATTAACTTATACCAAAACAGTACACCATATGGTCACTGCAACTCGCTAGAGAACTGTATTGTCATCATACCTCTTTCCCTCATTTTTAGCCCAGTCCTGGCAGCGACCCAGCAGCACCCAGAGGACACCCCAACTGCATGTGTGAGTGTGGGTGCAAGAACAAGGGAGCTGTATAAGAGGACGGTAGGAAAAACCAGTGGCCAGTTCAAAGTGCACTGCATCAACGGTATGTCACCAAGTGATACCGAGGTGCCAGGGCACCACGGGATGTCATGTACTCCTGAACCCCTCAAAACAGCAACGTCACATACTCTTGGTCCCCCCAGCCAAAACAATTCAAAATGCTTTTTATTTGGAGATTATGTTTAAAGTAACAAAGGGATAGTTTTGTTATGAAGTATTTTATGTAAAAGAATTAGCATTTCACTGTTTTAGCTTTGTCATAGTGTTGGGTATTTTGTGTAACAGCCGGAAGGATGCCTTGAAAGCCTGCCTTTCGGCCGCCACGTTGCCAGTTGTTAAACAGCAGCGGTGAGGAATGGACATGTGTCCTGTGGGGGCCTGCATATTAAGTTGTGTCAACTGTTCTTTTTAGTTTCTGGATGTCGTAATTTATTTTCTTGAACCTTTTGCGTTGCCTCCACTCATGTCCTTATCATCGCAGACTCGTTTAAATAGAACTTGGTCTTAACCATGGTGCCCCCAGCTGGCCTCGTGTTTGTAGATGTACGGCACTGGCAACTTTGGATTTTTTATCCAGCTGTGTCCCGACTAACGGAAATCATGCTGAACTCAAACTTTGTTTATTTCCAAGGGGAATATTTGTAGACTGGCAGCATCAGTAATGTATTAATTTTGGGTTTTTGTTTCGTATAGTACAGAGTTTTGCGTTATGTACCACGTGGTGCTATGGCCAATAAAACTGCTAAAAAAGGATCAGTGCACGCATCCTTATTTCGTAGAAGTACAAGTCCATTCTCTACGAGTGTGTAGTGCGATTCCAACAGCACTGCACGTCACGAAAGCCTAGGTGAAACCTGTATCATTTGTCACTCATTCCTGCCAGCCACACTGGCCGAATGCGCCACACCACCCTGATAACTCATGTTCCTACTTGTGTTAGCTGGCAGAGGCTAACTGGCACCCTGGGTAAGAAATACACTTCTTACTTGTAGTGGCGGGCACGTGGTTTGACCATTCCGACCACCTGGGGCGGCGACAACATTTCATGATTTGCATGCGTAGGGAAGCTAAAAATGATGGGGCCTTTTGATTGAGTCATGTCAAGGATTGGGCTTGAAACATCACAAGTTCGACCTCTTCACCTTGCGAGTGTCGTCGTCTTGGAAATTGCGGTGACCTGGGACCCACGAAGCGGACGTGAGGATCCCAAAGCAGACTCACTCACACTTGCAAGTAGAAGTTCTGTGAGTGGCAAACGTGCAGGAACAACCGGAACAACAGCCTACACATGCAGAAGTAGCTACTTTGAGTGAACTATACTGTGCAATCTGCTGTTGTCCTCATTAAACCGTGCATGTTCCTCGGCCTGCACGCACACCAGTTTCCCTGACTACACACCACTGTTTCAATGTGTAGTATTCATGAATTCATTTTTAATTAATATGTTATTTAGTAAACTAATCTGATTTAAGGTTTTTCTTTAGCAAAGGAATGCCACTAATAAAAGGTTTTCCTTTTAGCATTAAGTGTATAAATATATGTGTAGCATTGTCCACTTACTTTGTCAACAGAGTCAATGGTTGAACTGCGAGAGATATCAAACACAATGGCTACAGCAACTCTAAAAAGAGAAAAAAAATATCAAACCATCAGACCAAATCATTATTATTATTATGACAAATTGAATGATAAGTGATGTTCCTTATTGAAAAGATTTTCAAGGGATATTTAGGGATTAGCTGACAAAATCATTTCATTTTAAATAATTTGATAGCAAAAAAATTGTATGTTTTATTGTTCTCTCAAATATCTTAAACTATCAAGCGTTACATGTGATGTCATTCCCAGCAAGTAGAAAACTTTTGTAATAATTTCATTTTTTTTTTTTTCCCCATTATTACATGTCAATACCATTATTTTATTGTTTTTGCATTATACAAATAAAAATAACTTACAGGTGTTGATTAATTTCAAAGTTCTGTTAAATCAAAAGTATTTGCAGTTACTGTAATGTGTGGTAATTTTTTAAATTTTAAAAGCTGAACTACCATTGAAGATTATGGCCACCCTGAGTTTCATTTCTGTGTTAGGAAAGTGGAAAGCATAAAAGAGAATGTTTATTAAGAGATTATAGCTAGCAACAAATGTTCAGCTCATTAATTTCACTGTCTCTGGTAACTTCTGAATAAGATTTTCTAAATTGTTTTAATTGTTTCTTGGTTTCTACAAATATTCGAGTTCTACTTGCTTGCATATTTGTTCATAGAGAGCAATCTAAAAGTAAACTGAGCCCTGTAAATAAATTTGAAAATTAATTACTGAAGAAAATTTTACTGTATTTCCTTCTTCATGCATGCCTTGTTAGATAAAATATTTGGATAGAATAATCTGTAAACTTTTTTTATGGATGGTTTCAAAAGTGAAATAATTAGCAATTCAAGTATTCAGGAGTTGGAGCTTACATACACACATACAGTTTTAACTCTTGGATGCACAGTCACAATGTTTATTTGGTTAAACCAGCTTCTTCAGGTGGTGGGTATTTTCTTTTAATCATACAAGTGGAATTTGTATGCTATGGTAAATTATGACTGATGATTCATCGCTTCTGACAGTTATGTAAAGCAATAAAAACATAAGGACTCACCCTATAGTTTATTTATTTACACTTCAGAATACAGTTGTTTTTTACCAGGAAGTTTCAGTATATCTGTGTTCAAAATGTCTGCTGATCATCACACAGTTAAGAATGATCGTAGACTTGTGTTGTAGAGAATTAATTTCAGTGGCAGTAATAAACTTATCAGGGTCGTACTTAAGCAGAGCAGGTGGCGATCCAGGCACTTGCCTCCCCCAAGAATTTGAATTTTTGAATAGTCAGATTGGAAAATATTTTTCGTGCTTCTCTGGCCTTGCATGGGGGAAATCTGTAAAAATGTAATTTTAATTCAAATAATTTGAATGTTGTGTCAGCTAAATAAAATGTTAAAGTTTGCAAAATGTATTTATATATACCTATTTACACACTTTGGTTCGAAAATAAATTAATGTCAAAGGATTACACATTATTTTGTTGTGAAATAAGCTTAATTACTGTTAAACTTTAACCTTGGGAATCAAAAACTTCTCATGGGAGAAACCACAGGACCTCACTTTATATGAGGCCATTAGCAAGTTGCTAATTTTATAGCAAACCCCTTCCCCGCCCCCCAAAAAATTTCCCCAGCACTTTTGATTGCTTCCTTCATACCTTTTTCAAGTTGAGTGTCCAAATGTGTTTTAAATAAGCTTTATACAGTTATAGTGTTATGCCATGTTTTTGATTGAAAGCATATTCAACTATTTTTTCCAAGAAGACATTTTGAATGGAAACAAAATAAAGTTAACAAGAAATAAGATATCTTTAGTTGGGGAATATGTATTACCCTGGAACACTAAATTTCAACCGCTCATGTATAGAAATTAACATTACGTTATTCAAAGAGTAGTTATTTTGGTCCCAAATATTTTAAATTAGTTTTTTTTTTTTTTTTTTTTTTTTTAGAAATAACATTTTTTATACTTTAATTTAAAAATAATGCCTTGATTAAAAAATAGTTACCTTGATGACATGTAAATTATAATACTTACGCATGTTTGTAGTATACTCTTGTCATAAAGCCAAAACGTTCGTGGCCAGCAATGTCCCTAAATAAAAAAATAAAAAATATTAACAAGAATGGATGTGAAAAACCATTACTAGACCCAGTAAAACTATAAGTTAACACAGATACTGCTGAACTGTAGTAAACTGTTACATGTTAAAACATATTTCAAAATATTTATTTCCAGTAGGTAAAAGTTTGGATTGTTCTTCTCTTGGCAACAAATTTTTTTAAAAATATTAAAACATTGTTTCAAAACATATATGCTCTTCTTACATTGTTTACAACACAAATTCTTTTGGCATTCAACTGGTAGAAGCAGTTCAACACTGAAGATGTCAAAATTCACATCTAAAGAAAAGCACAGATGAAAAATGTTGGGCTAGATAAACTGTTTCTTCAGTGCTATACTGTTTGCAGTCTCTCTACACTGATTAATAATGGTTGGCTGGCAGTGACGATAGTGAATTTCTAGATGATGATATTTGCAGACTTACATGAGAGAAAAAGTGCTACCTTCTAGGGGTAGCACATGAGTGGTCAGTGTTGGGCAGAAGTGAGACTGTTGAGTATTATGGATCCTAAATATGACACAAACCCTATGTATATAAACAGTACATTGACGTGTACAGCGTCCCTCCTCCCTTTGCCCGTTCGTCCCGTTTCACCAGCACAGCTTTGATGCGCCATCTACTGGGTGCAGTCGGCCCGAACATGGTGGTCACCCCCTCCAGACTCCTACACAGCTGACATGCACCGGAGTGCACCCCCCCTCTGCAACCACCTGGATACTGCCGGAGTCAGGTGACTGTCTTGCTCTCATGCCCTCAAGACAGATCTTTAAAGGGCGTAATAATTCACACCGACCAATAATGCCACGAGACATCCCCAGTAAGAATACCACCAGGGAAATAAAAACAGTAAGGGGATAGTGTGGTTACAGTTTTCACAAAACTTCTTGTGTACCCTCTCCATTCCCTGTTTATGCCCCAGTGCGTGTTTTGTGAGTGTAGTGTGTGTGTGTAAAATGTTTAATAATTTTTGGGCTGTAACAACACTAAACCACCCCAATATTTTTGCGCCCCAGTAAAAACTGGTTTTGTAAATCACGAATTTGAGTATGGCTACCCTTACCCCTCCTGGGGTCAGGGTTGACTCGTCCGCCGCAAGCCACCTGTTGCCACCCTCAAATTTCAAAAAACTAGGGCACAAGTGATTTTTGCAATAAAAAAAAAATGCTAAAACATAAACAAACCCAACGTACATGCAACAGACTGGGAGACGGAGCCTCCTGGCATATTTAAATTACGTTGCATATTAAATTTATTACCAATTCTATTTATTTTTATGCTTAATTTGCTCAGAAAAATTAATATTGTAAAGTGTTCTTGTATTTTAGTGACGTGTTAGTGTGTTTGGATGTATTTGTTTTCCCAGTAAATGTGGTAGTGAATTTTTTGATACATTTAGAGCAGGGGTTCCTAGCGGGCTCGCCCCCAGGCTCAACATCTTGCACTGGTCTTTAGTGTATCAATAGTTATTTATTTTATTCTGGAACTTAATGGACTTCACATCTTTGCTTAGCCCTGGGGCAGTGCCGCTGTCAGCCCTGCCAGCTCGAAACGCGCCAGGGGTTTAATAGTGCCTCGTATGAGGGAATAAATAGTGAATAAAAATCAGTGCAAGTGATATCTTGTTTCTATTTCACTATCGGTTGCCTAACAGCCACGTAACGTAACTTTGGGGTCTTCTACCCACTGGTGCACAGAACCCCTGATCATGGCTTTATGGGGTTTTTGGCATGTGAGACGGCCACATAACAGTTTCATGTGATAATTAGAGGCGTATAAGGGAGCCTACACCCTCGTAGGTAGGCTTAGGCAGGGCTTAACAACATTACCAATGACGTCGACTCATGTGCAGGATGAGCTCAGGAGAAGCTATGCGGGCGATTGGTCCATCCCTGGATGAGTATCTCGTACTCTGGCGCCCTTTTCCATCTTTGTAAGTACCATAACAGCTGTACAGCAAACTTAACCTCATTATAATCCGAGAAAGTTTCAAGTATTTTGTAAAGCAATGTGTGTATTTTCATTTGGAACAGACAAAATAATTTTTAAAAAAGTATGAATTTATGCAAGCATTTACCCTGTAACCTTAATTACTGTAACTTAAACTTAGAATTACATGTGCACATCACTATTTATGTAAATATGAAATAGTTACTACGTGTATATTATTTCAGACCTTACCATAATTGAAGATTAATTGTGGTATTGTCAGACCATTGTATAGACTTTGAAGAAAAATCTGCTCCTATTGTAATCTTGTAGTTTGATGAAAACCTACCTGGAACACAAAAATTACAGTTTTTAAGACAATCACATTGACACATTTTGCCGCAAGGAAGATGGTAGGAACATAACTTATTGCCAGATCCCATTTACCTTAGTTTTATTTCTCCCTTTCTGTTATTAGTGAGGGACTAGAACTGGACACAAGACGAATGAGAGTTGTATAATACAACGTATTTGTGGTGGAGGGAATTAATGGAAAGTCAATTGCACCAAAGAGAAGTATTCACATTAATTTTAATCTTTACTAGATGGTTAGGTTGAAAGTTTCCATTTGAACAGTAGTTATTTTTTGTGGAAGGTAGTTATTTAAAATAGATAATATGTAACTCCAACAAAAATTTTATCCTTCATTTATTTATGCAACAAAAAAGTTTTTCTTCTCTTCTAAAACTTCTACTTTACTCTCACCTTCTTTTCGCTACCATTGCCAACACTTCCTTTATGGAAACGTATGCTCAGGAAAGCGGAGAGTAGATGGAGGAATAGGGACTAATCGGGTGATGATAGTAGTTTGCATATATGAGAGGGTGTCAATTTTAATAAACCTACAGGGTTAGAGGTTGGGTATTGTTAAGGAGTCCGGAAGGAGAGTGCTTAGATAAATATGTAGCTTGTGGAAGAGGTATATATGTGTGTGTATGTGTCTGTGTCTGTGTGTGTTAGGAGGGGGATTTGTTAGTTGTGTGTACATGGTTACAGTCAAATATTCCAAACAGTTTCATGTTCCCTTTATTAATAAAGTAATTTTTCCCCTACAGTATTCATCATTTTCCTCCTCTCAGTCTCCCTACTGCCATGTGGGTAATCTTAACTAATGGGGACAGCTTTAAGATTGTGATTTTCAAGGTTTTGTTGAAAGTTGAGTTTCCTAGTTTGAATCATGGCTGTTTTTGGGTATAATCAATTCCTGTTTGAATATGTTTGTTCATGAGCCTTTGTACGTGTATCTATCTGTCTGTATAAAACTATTTGTACATCTAAAGATTATGAGGTACTTTTTGATCCTTGTGCACCAATATTTCATCCTCAATTGTAAAAAATTATTTTTCCAGTTTTTGTAGACCTCTGATTTATTCTGGGTGAGACATGAAATCACACCAAGGAGTGGGAACAAATAAAAAAAAAACGATATTATTTGTAAATAAAGGGACAACAATTATAAGGAAAAATAATTAAAAATCATTGGCTTCGGTTTGTTACGAGAAGGAAAACCAATGAACAGTAAATAATAGCAAAATAAAGGTACTGCTGGGCGGGAAGGGGCATAGGAGAGAGGGGTCGGGTAGGAGATGGACTGATAGGGCACAAGGAGGGGGAGGTGAGGCAAATTACAGCCATTTTGGAGTCCTCGGTAGCTGTAGTTGGTAAAGTATCATACATATGTGGTAAAGAGATGAACTGTTTATGGTTCGAGCCAAATCCAGAGTTAAACATTTTTTTTTCTATCGCAGAGTTGAGTACCAAGTGGTAGGAAGCCCACCATAGTCAAGAGATTCTGTCGTCTTTACCCTCAATGCATAACCGTGTGATGTAAATGTCCTCGTTTTAGTTTTGACCGCTATTACACACTACTAGTGTAGAGCCGAGACTTGTTCGATATTTGTATTCCTTAAAAAATATACTTAGATTTCACAGTTTTAGCATTACCACTCGCTAAAAAAACTATAACAAGAGAGGTTTAAAGTAATTGCCTTAATTCATTATAGGATATGCTTAGCAAAAGTTATTAAAAATAATATAAGCATAGATACAATTAACAGAATATGGAAAAACTTCCCTTGCATTCAACAAGTAAAAGGAAAAAAAGTTTAAACGTTTTTTTCTGGTTAATCATAAAGATGTGATTTCCCATACTTGTTCACCAGCAATCACACCTGCCATTGTGAGCTGTGTTTCCAGGAAATGTCATCTGCACTTTGTCATTGGCTATTTTATTGCCAATCAGTATACCATAGACACTATCGTTTTCGTCACCATTGTGAGTGAAGAGATTTGGTCCGCGAGATCTTTAGAGTCAATGAGATGAGAATGGAGCTGCGGGAGACCCCCGAGAAAACCCGCCAACCAGCGGGTCACCATTGTGGTTTACAAGAAAACAAGGGCTTGGATTTAGGATATAAACATAGTATAGATATTAAAAATAGGGGTGTATTATTTTAAAGCTTATTTCAAAATTTTGTAACAGATTTCATTATATTTTATTTTACAGGTTGCAGATTGTTACGTTTCTACGTATTGTAGAGTGGCTTCCCCGACTCGTCCGCTTATGTGTTTGCATCCGTTCGCGTGTTCCGTGTCCTTTTAGAGCGGATTATGTATGCATTTGCGAGATTATGTTCAATAACTCATTGCTCTGTTGCACATCCACCAGATCCACCGACATTTCAGGCCGGGTGAACTGGTGGATACGTCGAATTCAACCAAAACAGTAACCCGGTCAATAAATCTGTAAAGTTTGGAAAACGCGGTTGGCAATCTTGTTAGTGAACTGTGGGTTTATTTTCAGTTGTTCGTTTTTTTTTCCTTTCGACAATAATATTCGTTATTACTCGTATTTTCGTTTCCTAACGAAAGGAGTTATTATAAGCGCATTCTAGTGCTTGCTTGACGTCACTAGGTTCGATATGAAACTCGAAACGATAACGAAGCCCTACGGGCTTTCGTTACCGAGTTCTATTATGATAACTTGGCAGGCATGTGGTACAGATTATTATTTGTGACTGTGGAAGAAGAGAATCCTGAATTAATGTGCCTTAATGCATTACAGAACCATATAAATATATTTCAGAAAAAATATTTTAAAGGGTTTAATTAACTTTTCTGTTTTAATTTGTGAACCATGTCAGCAGCATTGTAGGCTGGCTATTTTGCTAGGAGGGCTGTAACGAAATATGATTTAGAATACAAAGTTGGCCTTTCTCAAAGATTTTATTAATTTCGAGAGCTTTTAAAACTTAAAGCCCTTTCGCAAAATTTATTGAACTAAAATATCACTTTATTTGCCTTTCAATGAATTGCATTCAATAAGCTTTCAAATTTCCACATGGAAATTTATTACAAACTTTTTAATGAAACCAGTGAAAGAAATAACAAAAGTAAATTTTTAGAAGTATCTGAGACTTGTGCACGACACGAAAATAAATTCGCTTCATATTATTTACAATTTGTTTTTAAATATTTTTTTGTCCTTATTGTGTAACAACTTCAATTTGATTCAAGAAAATTTTGAAGGAAAACTACACTTTGAATAAACTGAAAGAGAAAATGGCCACGATTATGACGTTTGTATGACATCACCTAGCTTTCAATGAATTTAATTCAATAAATATTGAAGAAAATTTGATTGTGTGAAAGGGTCTTTAACGAGTACGAAAAATGAACGATTAATTCAGAATAAGACCCCTGGACCATGGATGTCGCCGCCCGGGAACAATACCGGTCGTGACTACGAGTACAGGATGTTGCATTAGCTTCTGAGAGTCGCGTTATCGCGGTATTGGCTTCCCGTATCCAGTTACATCGCAATCGAACCCGGTTCGCCTTGGTAGGAGGCGATGGTGTTAAACGCCGCAAGGTCACGTCCGGCCCTAAGGAAGCATTGCAACGGCGGTGGAAAATAGCATAAACAAACTTCACGTGTGTTCTGTTTAAGCGGCGACTATAGGTTTTTAATACAAAAATCTGTCCAGAAAAGACACATCATTGTCTCTACAGTCTAAAACAATGTTCTACAGAAGAATAAATATCGTGAACAAAGGGCTACTCACAGTGTTTTTGCTGACACACTTTTCAACGATCACATTTATATTCATAATAACCAAATTTATAAACTGGTGACAAAATACTGACTTTCATTTCTGCCCTAAGAAGAGATTTACATTGAAATATTCCGTATTTTTTTTAAAATTAGAATAGACACAACTGCTTNGGGGGGGGGGGGCATTAAGAGTTCCGTCTGCCTACAATGACCAAGACAAGGAAGTGGAATACAAGTCAGGACGCTGAAGACGTTGGCACAGCATAAAGATAAAGAGAAATGGTATGACAAGGTTCCATGACGGAAGGTTCAGACTACAGGAGGAGGGAGATAAAAAGGGGAAGGGGGGCCCACCCCCCTCTTTCGGGCTGGCAGATACAACACTTATGAGGCAATACACACACTTCTTGCAGGGATTTACTTACTGACTGTAGCCAGAAACACACACGCAGCTTCAGTACTGTAAAGTTATTAATGTATGACGGTACATGTTGTTTACTGTAAGAGTTTAAAATGTCCTCCACCACCTTCTGTGCAGTAACCACAGCAGTATACAATTGACACATGTCGGTAGCATTGCCTACTTGCTAGGCACTATCGCTGCAGCCGAAGTTAAGAGTGTGTCTTACACGAAAACAGTGGGTCCAGGGCAGTTGCAACAAGGGGACCATTGTTGTTAATTGTGTCTCGCTGCTCAATAAACCAGCATCAAAAGTTAAATATTCCTGATAGTAAAAATGTTACCGGTGAAAAGAGGGTGACCACACCTGTTATTTTCATTACGAGGGGATGTATTAATGAGATTTTGCTCTTAGGTTGAAGATGCCGACAACACAAAACAATGTTCGGAAGATTATAACTTAATTCCACTTTTTCTGATATTTAAATAAAAATACATTTTAAGATGTTAATTTCCAACGGCTTACACTGAGGCGACAAAAGTCATGGGATACCTCCTAATATCATGTCGGACCTCCTTTTGCCCGGCGAAGTGCAGCAACTCGATGTGGCATGAACTCAACAATTCGTTGGAAGTCCCCGGCAGAAATATTGAGCCATGCTGCCTCTATAGATGTCCACAATTGCGAAAGTGTTGCCGGTGCAGGAGTTTGTGCACAAACTGACTTCTCGATTATGTCCCATAAATGTTCGATGGGATTCATGTCGGGCGATCTTGGTGGCCAAATCATTCGCTGGAATTGTCCAGACTGTTCTTCAAACCAATCGCGAACAGTTATGGCCTGGTGACATGGTGCAGTGTCATCCATGAAAATTCCATCGTTGTTTGGGTACATGAAGTCCACGAATGGCTGCAAGTGGTCTCCAAGTAGCTGAACATAACCTTTTCCAGTCAATAATCGGTTTAGTTGGACCAGAGGACCCAGTCCATTCCATGTAAAAACAGTCCACACCATTATGGAGCCACCACCAGATTGCACAGTTCCTTGTTGACAACTTGGGTCCATGGATTTGTGGGGTCTGCGCCACATTCGAAACCTACCATCAGCTCTTACCAAGCCGCGGTTTTCCAGTCGTCTGGGGTCCAACCGATATGGTCACGAGCCCAGGAGAGGCGCTGCAGGCGATGTCGTGCTGTTAGTAAAGGCACTCGAGTTTGTCTTCTGCTGGTATAGCCCAATACAGCCAAAGTTCGCCGCACTGTCCTAATGGACACGTCCGTCGTACGTCCCACATAGATTCCTGCTGTTATTTCACGCAGTGTTGCTTGTCTGTTAACACGGACCATTCTGCACACATGCCGTTGGTCTCGGTCATTAAGTGCAAGCGGTCGGCCACTGCGTTGTCCATGGTGGGAGGTTATGCATGAAATTAGGTATTCTTGGCACACTCTTGACACTGTGGATCTCGGAATGTTGAATTCCCTAACCATTTCCGAAATGGAATGTCCCATGCGTCTAGCTTCAACTTCCATTCCGCGTTCAAAGTCTGTTCATTCCCGTCGTGCGGCCATAATCACGTCAAAGACCTTTTCACATGAATCACTTGACTACAAATGAAAGCCAAGCAATGCACTGCCCATTTATACATTTTGTACGCGATACTACTGCCATCCGTATATTTGCATATTGCTATCCCATGACTTTTGTCACCTCTGTGTATATTTCCCTTAATATTAACTTAAGGAATAAAGTACGTTTATTTCCCACTTAACTTTGCATAAGTAATCACCTCACGAAGTTTTCTGGTCCAATTCCGCCACAATCTGTACACAGTATACAGGACGAGTATAAAAAAATACCCCAACTTTGAAGGTCTATAACATCAAAACCAAACAACCTACAACCTTGATTGACCAATCAAATGAACCGTGGAACAATGAAGTTTAACATACATTCATAAATGTTCAATGCCACCACCATAAGCGGCCCGAATGACATCTACGCGATAATCAAACTCGTTCCACGCTCTTGTCAGCATGTCCGGTGTTACGGTTTGTGTGACTGTTTGCTAGGATTCAACGTTCTGTCCACATATCGGACAGTTTTCTTCCCGTGTTGGCTGTCATTCATGTATGAAGCTACTACCCCATTTCACTGGGCTAATGAGGATTCTGATACTATAAGGCAGAACGTTCGTGATTGATCTGCAAACAACTTAACCGCGTTCAAAACTTGTTCATCCAATCATGAAATAATAAACTAGTTAAGAGTGTTATAGAAGGTATGTTAGCACAAAATTTTTTCGCGATTTTCTACCATCTTTAGGTATACTATATACAACATCCTTGGTTCGAACCCATCTGGGAACACAGCGATGTGTCCACAAAACCAGTGGCGTGGCCAGACATTTTTCAAGGTAAGGGTGGTGGGCTACCCTGTGTGAAGGGAAAGAAGAGAGAGAAGGGAGGTTGCACGTGAGTTAGCAGTGCCGATGCACGTGTTAATTACGACAAATACTAGGTGAAAAATGACTTGGCAGTATGCAGAGATTACGGGAATAACATGTTTATCACATTTAAGGCTTGTTAATAAACTAATTGATGACAACACTGGAGACAAAAGCAGAGGGAGGGGGGTGGTTACAACCCCTACAACCAGTCCCTCAGCTACACCTGATAAAAAAAAAACAACCTTTCAATTTTAAAACTGCACAGGTGTTGATGTTTTTCAAGTTGTTTGCCAAAGAATGTTTGTTAAATCGCGATCTCTTCGCATCCTCGACAGCTTGCTGTCACTCAAGCAGATGGCGTGTCCACACGGATGTGCTCCTATGGCAAGCACAAGGTTGCAACCTTTCCAAAACAGTGACACACAGACACACACACACAGAGAGAGAGAAAGAGAGAGAGAGACGTGGTAGTTTCTCTATTTCTCCCAGCAACCATGTATAGTCAAACGTAAAGTGGAGAGTGAAGAGATTTGAACGGCCCTTGACATCGAGGTCTTGAGAGTCGAAGATGGTGAAGCGAGGTGAGTATGAAGCAGAAAAAACCCGCCGACCAGCGGCATCGTCCGACACGATCCCCACGTGCGAAAATCCGGGAGTGACCCTGCCGGAGACTGAACCCGGTTCGCCTTGACGGGAGGCGAGAAGGCCAACCGCTCAGCTACCGTGGCCCCTGGGAGGAAAAAAAGTATTACTTAATTCCCAAGTGGAAAGTGGCTTCCCCCTAGAATGGCGTGTAGGACACTTGCCGTATCTGCTATATCTTAGGTTCGCCTCAGGTTTCAAACCAGTTTCAGTTTAAAAAAAAAAATTCTGACGTTAGATAATGCTATTTGTGCGTCGCGTGTAGCATGCATGGCGCGACCATGAGATGTGTAACTGAGAACTAGTTTCTATTACCTGACTTTTTCTCCTTCCGTCTTCATTCTGTTACAGGCCCGCCTTAGAATTTTTAATGGCATCGCGAAGTCTTGTGATTTATGATACAGCATCTACCCATTTACCCCTTAATTAATGCAAATACGAAGACGTTTACTCGCCACTACTAAATTTACGTTTTGCGATGAAAATTGGTCTAACATACTCTGGCAAGTAGGTTAGCAGGCGCTGATTGGCGAACGGCGTTCCCACATATTGCTTGCTGTCTATTTACGCCATTTTGCTAACGTGTGCGTCTGAAGTTCGCGGGTGGTTGTGTGCGTGTGTGTAACGGAGAGATTTGGGCAATCTCGAAGCAACGTGTTGGGAGCCGATGAGCGTGAAGTGAGGTGGATATGAAGCAGCGCTGGAATGCAAGGGCGGGGGAAACGGAAGATCTCCGAGAAAACTGCCGACCAGTGGCATCGTCCGACACGATCCCCACATGCGAAAATCCGCGAGTGACCCTGCCGGGAATGGAACCCGGTTCGCCTTAGTGGGAGGTGAGTGTTCTGGCCGCAACCTCACAGCGGCCCCTTGGGTGGTTATGACTTGTGAGTTAAAGGGCGGTAACTGGCAAAAAAAAAAAACATTCCTACCAGCACACGTGTTTTTCACCCATCCAGCGTGTATTTCCCCCCTACTTTTACAATTTCTAAATTCGTGCTTGACACCAGATACAAACGTACTAAGATGAGTCGTTATGGAATATGAGGTAAAAACATATGACATATGACTTAACGTGGTTATTAAGGGAGAGAGACATCCTCAAAAATTGGGAATTAAAATGAGTCATTTGCAAATAGTCAGAAACTACCACGTTTTAGGGGCCGCGGTGGCTGAGCGGTTAGCCTGCTCGCTTTCCACCAAGGCGAACCGGGTTCAATCCCCGACCGACCCGGATTTTCAAGTGAGAATCGTGCCGGACGATTCCGCTGGTCGGCGGGTTTTCTCGGGGATCTCCCGTTTCCCCCGTCCTTGCATTCCGACGCTGCTTCATACTCACCTTAATCACCCTCATCGGCTTTCAAGACCGCGCTATTAAAAGTCGCCCAAATCTCTTCACTCACTCACTCACATGTTTTCTCGAGTACCTTTCGCCTGAGCGTGTTACCATCAAGGCAACGTTTTGTGTTATAGTCTGTTCACAGTAAACTGAGCACTTTTGAAAGCCCTGTTTAAGATCTACTTGTATGCACATTGTGTATCCTTTCACCGTATGATCGGCTCTCAAGACCTCAATTCTCTCAACCCAACCCAACTTCCCCCATGTCAAGTTGCCATGGGCCTCATCGCGCAATTCACGCTTCAGTCAAGCGAAACGATAAAATAATTAAAAAAAGTAAATATTCTTAAAATTTGCTCATCCTTACACTGATATGCATGGAACTACTTTCCCGCCGTCGTTACCAACTTTACTGGGCGCATGCGACTCAGTGTGCCGGTTAAAATATAAACAACTCGTACTGCGTGTACCTATGGGACATTCAGTGGTGACCTTATAATTTTACAAATTGAATTTTTTTTTGCAAGGTTCAACGCAGGTCCTTCGAGTACTTTTATGTGTGTCTGACACGAATATTTTGAGATACAGTACTTTAAACAAAATAAAAAAAAAACTTTGTTAGCTCTATTGGAGTGCTCCGAAATGGTGTTTATAATGTGCACGGTGTCTTGAAAGAGATCAACAGACAGCGTCTGAGGAGTGCGTTCTTTCTGTAGCCAAAAATAAGTTTGATTTCAAACACATTGCAACGCAGTTAAAGCGCCAGCTGGACCTGCATTACGTGATAAAAATAAAACGTGTTTGCTTTTTCAACTTTAGATAACTGATGTCGCACGTGAGTTGCAGGACTACGTTTAGAGTAAAATTTCAGGAAGGAACGAACGTGGACTGACAAACATTGACTGATAAAGAAAATATTTAACTCGTTTCAGTAAAACTTAAAATCTAAACTCAGATACAAACAAGTTTAAAAGATAGTGATAAGGGATGTGGAGCTATATTTTAGCGATAACTCGAAACACAAAACAAACGACTTACAAAAAACAACTTTTTTTTTTTAAAAGCTATATATCGAGTGGTAACATTCTGATTCATCGCAGTTTTCTTGGACGACGATTTAGGTATTCAATTGTTTTCAGTGTTTCAATATTATTGCTAACCTTTAAACACATGCGTCTTGTTATTCAACATGTCAACCTTTTCGTCTTGTCATGTTGTCAGATTCGTTCAGTCCAGACGGGTGTTCAGAGTAAAATGTCAATCCGGATTCTACTCCAGTCCACCTTGCGGACCGAACTGAATATCTTACTCCAAACCTGTTTCAGTTCCGATGCACGTATACTTCGGGATTCTTCAGCCCACTTACAGTTCAATCCCGTTTGAAATTTTATTCGAAACGAGGTACCACTGCTCGCTCTGCCCAGCCAACACCAGCGCATTAGCGCACACACATGATGTTCACGGCAAATGCAGGAGTCTACACGGAATGCTTCATGCAGCGACTTTTGGTTTAGTTAAGTTGTCAACAGTGGAACCATCCCAGCATCCGCCTGGCGTGACTTCGTAAAACCATAACGGTGGCACCGGGAATCGAAACTGGGTTCTCTTGAATGCGAGTCCAGTGTGCTTTTACCGCTGCGCTACCTCGCCCGGTTTCATGGGATGGCACTGGCACTGCACTTGCGAGAATGTGTTACTTTTTTTTGTACTGTTTTAGGTTACAATAAACATGGTGGACACTGGCAATCGTTGGTTCGCGGTTCAGTTAGCGCTTCTGATGTGTTCGAATTGGCCTATTTTGATAACAAAACGGTCACGTGACACGATTTAGTATACAAAAAATTGTGACTTTTTTTTTGTAATTTAGTATTTAGTTTTTCGTACGTGGCGAACCTTTACGAAAATACTAAATCGGCTTCGCAAACTATATTTGTTCTCATCTGGAGGCTGCACAGTAGTTTAACCTCCATAAACTATAGTTTATAGTATGGAATTGCATAATTAACTTAATTTGGAATAAAGAACTGTGCTTTGTATTTGTAATCATAATTATTGCTTCAGATCATTAGGAAAGTTGTAAATTGGTTTACAGTGATAATGTAAAATATTATCGCTGGACTTATAACACCCTTGTCATTTAAGAATTATACAAGATAAAAACGTTAATTTGTAACAATTAAATTTTCATAAAATATATTTTCTGGCCAAAATTTTGATGTGTTGTTGCTGTTGCTAAGTGACTGTCGACAGCGTCCGAATTGAAACCTACCAAATCGCAAATAGCTGAATCACGAAAAATTCAATTAGAACACGGCCTGAATCCAACCTTTGAAAATAAACTGCATGCTCATTCATAACTGCGCAAGGCGTAGACAGATTTTTGTTTACGGCGCATGGTGCCAACATTGGCTCAAGAATTGCCCATAACAGCTGTAAAAATCACGTCGTGTATATTGGCGCTGTGCACATTTATTTGAATAGTTTCAACAAAATGAACGCGCTCATTTTCACGCGCCTTCGCAGCGACTAGGTAACATAAGCCACGTCACCATGATAGACCATCAATGTCTCGGTGTCGGATGTGTCGTTATTAAAAACATTTCATTGCACTGGTTTTGAATAATACCACCAGGGGTGGAAAATATGTTCATAAAAAACAACACTGCCCGAACATCTAGCGCAGCTGCAGAAATGTTATTTCGCATAGCAACAGATGCGCTTTCCTTTAAAAGGACAAAACAGCCGAGTAGTAACTTAGAGGCACCTGCACCTTTTACTTGAAGTTAAATTTTAAACTTACTTTGGCTGAGTGTGTGAAAATTAATAACTCTTCATTGTAAATGTATGAATTCAGATTGATTATGTAAATAAAAAATTAATAAGTGTATATAAATGTATATTTAAACTCATCTGTTTTATTGCGTTACTGCAGCACAGCGTGATAAAAAGGAATTCCAAATTAGCGAAACTTAAGGAAAATGGAGCTTTGTAGCGTGAATTTGCTCCTTTACGGAAATTTTTTTTGCTGGAATTCAGCTCCCTATTTTGTAAAGGAACTTACGCAGGGCTTAGTTTCAGCTTGAAAAGAGTTTCTCCACCACTGATTTGTAGAATTATAAATAAATGCAAAATGGCGGTGCCTAGTCACATTAAGGTTGTTCAAGTGACGAAAGTTATTTTCTATATTTTGTGGCTATGCAAGTCGTCTATATGTTGCCTACTCCTTCTTTCGTGATTGACCCCGCAGCCGAAGTTTGTCCCCGGTCTAATTTAGGTACACCCTGTAGAGGAGAATGAACAGGCGACGCAGAGCGCGCCATCGCTGCGGAGCCAGCGTGTTACAACTGGCTCAAGGTCGGCGACATGTTGCGGGATCATCCTAGCCACGGCGGCTGTCGTTCAACAGAACAACTGGGTTATTATTTGCGCTGCCGTGGCGTGGTCTGGATGTAGCGCGCACAGTTAAGATTCGGCCAGTGAAATTTCGGTATGGCTTACCAGATAGAACAGACAGTAGTAATAAAAAAAATAAAAATAAAAAAAGATTTGGCTTTCTAAAATTGCAACCTTGCTTGGCGTGGCGATATCTGAGAGGACAGCCCATGGCCTAGTGCGAAACACAGTGCGTTGCCACCATTTACCTCCCTCCTGTAGGGCTCCGTACTACGCTCACAGACTTAATCCGAAAAAAAAAAAGTCAGTTACTGGAGGGCAGGAATATTGTAGTGCATATTCTTAAAAAAAAGTTTTAAAATAACTAAAACATGAGCTTTTAGCATCCCGCCACGCAACCTAAGCTACTACAAAATTAAGCCAGGATTTTAGGCAAATCACAAGTTTTTATTATAAACCTATGTATGGTTATTAATATTTACATTTACCGATATACTGATTTTAGTGAACCTCACACGTGCGAAATAGATGCGTGTTGTTTCTTGTTAAGCACGACCTCTCCAAAGAAGCTAAATTTACATTAGTACCTGTTAGGCTGTAAGTTTACATGAAAAATAGTTGGGTTTTATATGAGGTACACTTATATTTATGGATAACTGATACGCTAATTTTGTATTTAAAGTATTTTATGATTAACAATTTTAAAGGGAAATGGTACTTATGCATACGCTGTGTGCAGAATGATATAAAATGTCACGAATAAAATACTGTGTGCTGTGGTTTATTTTTATCAGGGTTAAGTTTCCTTTTAAGTAACTATCTGAAAGTTTGTTAACGATCGTTAAGAGTCATCTTTACCTTGTTGGCTAGCATGTTTAGAAATCAGTGACTGGTTACGAAGACAGACTCCCTTATGCTGTTATAGCACTAAGTGCGTTTGGTCTCGGGGCCAAACTGAAGCAGCACGCATTAGTAACAGTTTGACGAGGGTTGGCAGGTTAACTATATGCTAGCCACATTCCGAGATCTCGGGATTCAGACAATTTTTCTCTCTTTCAAGTGTTCACTGACAACACATCGCTTGAATGAATTTCTATGTAAAATCACGTCATACCTCACACAATTAAGTAATAATTACTTAATTAAGGCCGTCGTCTATCAGCAATTAACTCTGAAGTTTTATTTGTAAGCAGCAGTCATTTATCAACAAACTGAAGGTAAAATATTAAGCATAATTTAAAGTTAAGGATGATTATGCAATCAAATTGCAAATGTATGGTTAACATTTTCAAATATTTATGAACTGAAAAAATTTCCAACAAACTTGTGACTTAAAATTTTTTATTTAATTGACAGTATAGCACAAAAATGGTTTACCTAAGTTTTTTTTTAACAAATTATATTTTTTTATTTACAATATTCCAATACTCCTTCAAAATACAAGAAAAAATTACGTTGTCAATTATGTACTTGAAAAATAAAATCATGGTCTTATGATTAAAGGCTTTTGGCTTTATTTATTTTGGTTTATTGCATGAATATTGTTTTTTTTAAGAGGCTTTATTGCAAAATACACTGGGTCTGCATAATTACAGATTACATATTATAGAACTTAAATTATGATACGTGCACTCATTTGACAAATTTCTGTTAACAGATTTACATTTTTTTTTTTTTTAATATGTGGCTATTCATATATTTAATTATGTACACATACACTAAAAATATTTTTCCAAAACAACAAAAATATAATTTTTGTACGTATATAGAGATGTGTCTACTGTACACTTAAACTTAGGGAATCACAGTAGCATTTAATAATTACAAGTCACCAAAATATCAATATATCAAATTTTAAGTTATACATATGGGCTATATAAAATGGTAAACGGTACACCACATTTTTAAAACTACAATTTCTTATCGCTTACTAGTGATAGTTATGACAACAACGTAGGCCTAAATTTTTTTTCATTGGCCTAGTATATTTGAAAAATTCCTTAGATTGGTTGAAGGAGAGCATTACAATTTTTGAATAGCTGTAAAAAGAGAAATTGTTTGCTCTTAAGTGATCATGTGCGTAGCGTTCTTCCACGAAGTGTTATTTCCTGTTATAGGATGTTCACGGCAAAGTCAGCGCTTTTTAAAGCCCTGCATATTTTATACTGCCATTCAATTGCGTATCCTTTATACTTCATTAACATAAACATCATCTTGAGATATTATTAGATCAGATGTTTACAAGTCCATTGTATTTACTCAATACATAAAAAGCAACATTTAATATTAAACAACAACACATAATAGCAACCAATTTTTAATAACTAAAAACAATAAGCGCTTTCAAGTGACGAACGTTATTTTATTCCTGTAGAATGTTACAAAATTCTATCTCCTGGTGATACTCATATTAATATTTGTGGACGTATCAAAATTCCCACGGAAATGGTGTATGCCGTATTTAACAAATACCTTGAAAATGAATACAGTAACGGTAATGCTAGGTACAAGCAAATAGCTGCGCTGCCGTGAGAGTACGACTGAGGAAATATGGCTCAACAGAAGGGATGGAAAATTTTACTGTGCCAGAAGTAAGGCGAACTACATTTCCTAATTGTAACTACTTTCCCTATGTCACTGCCAATTTCACCGTGGGTTTTGCGTCGGTGCTTACTGTACTTCAAAATGTTTGTTATTACGGGCAATAATTTTTTAAAGATCGACACTTTGTCATGATATCTTATAAAAGATTTGATCGTATTCTTGTTTTAAAATGATTTTAATATACATACAGTGACAAGCATTTAATACAAGCTGTACCTGCTCAAAACTTCTTCAATAAATTTTGTATTAAGAAATGTTGTNAGCTGTACCTGCTCAAAACGTCTTCAAGAAATTTTGTATTAATAAATGTTATCCTTCCGTAGATGTGATGGTCCCTTGACAAACTGTGTTACACTTTGTTTTTGTTTTATAAAACAAGTTATAAATTATGACGAATTCTTTTAGCAGATTTCCGTTGATCTTTTATTATTTTTCTTTTTTCGTTCAAAATACGTTCAGGGTTACGTATTGGCATTGAACGTATGTGTCGAGGGTCCACAAGTTCTGGCAGCAGACATTCCATGTAGAATGAAGTTAACTTTTTTATCATTTCTTTTGCCCAGAAATCGTCATCCCGCGGTATACTTTCGTAATACACTAATGGTGGATTGGGTGTCCACACAGCAAACAAGCAGTACAACCTTTGGGTAACATGCAGCTGGCCTTGAACTTGATAATAATATTTATGGCACTTGTTTATCCCCGCAATTTTCTTATCTTTTCCAACTTTCCAGAACGTCACCTTCCGTTGCAGAATAGCAGATTCAGGGCTCAACAATTCTGCGGACGCCGGACATTTGGCTTCCACAATACCATCTTCATCTATCAAGCCATCAAGTGTTGCACCGAAATACGGTAATTAAGGATCAACAAAAAACCCACATTTCCGAATTTTTACATGTGCAGCTTCTCCCATTGCTTCAATAGCTCTGTGCTCATTCTCTTTCCCGTATTTCACAGCTGATATGTGTTGGAGATCAGTGTAGAGGATATTTTTTACTAAACCTTCACAGCTGGTAGATGGAAGTCTTCTACAAACATCGCCAAAATTCGATGCTGTTAGTCGCTTTCGTCTTTCTTCCATCCACTGGCCAGTATACAGGAGGTCCCTGGTTTGTATTTCGATTTCATGCACAGCTTCGTTGCTTTTTTGAAGGCTTACCAGTAGCTCATTACACAGAACATTGAAATCATCTGCAGGTAGATCTGGTTTTTGTGCCTTAGCTCCATAATCAGGATCGATGTCTTTTTTATCAGAAAACAGCTTCTTTGGTTTTAGAGATGGCTTTCCACCTACATTCTTTCGCTTTATTCTAGCTACTTCCACTTTCCGTCTTCTTTGAGCTTCTAATCTTTTTGTAAATGTACCTGGACTTTTACCACATACCTTTTTATGAAGTTTATAGTGTACAGCTCCAGAATTGTAGGCTACCACCGCCGCGGCGCATCGCGCTTGATAAGATCCACGTTTCGTGTAGTTGATGCTCTTGGCACCCGTCTTCTTCACCACTGCAGAGTTGTAATGCTCAACGCAATTGTTGTTAACGTTGTAAAGCAAACTGCGGCTATGCCTGCTCAAGTTACCTGCCAAAGATTTCATTTGTTGTCATAGGACAACACTTCAAGAATTGCGATTAGGAATTACAAACTGTAAGTTATTGTGTTTTGTAAATAATATATTTCGAAACTGTTGTTAGGATTTTTTGAATGTACGTGGTCTTAAACACTCCCTTTTTACACGAGTTTATTATATTGAAATTCCAAGGATTTTTACTTTTAAGTTTAACTTAGCTTAAAATATTTACAGTGTGTATTTCTTGCCTTGGTAGGAACAGCGACATGATGTCGAGTTTTTTTCCNATTTTTACTTTTAAGTTTAACTTAGCTTAAAATATTTACAGTGTGTATTTCTTGCCTTGGTAGGAACAGCGACATGTTGTCGAGTTTTTTTCCTTACGGGAAGTTTTGAAATGTACGCGGCCTTTAAAAAAACACCCTCTGTCCTTATACATAAAAAGTGAATTTTCAGTGTAATAAAATAAGGTTAACTTCGCTGAAATGGTTTACAGTGTCTATTTCTCGCATGTGTAAGAACGATACGAACAGCGACATACTGATCGCTTTTTCTTATTTTGGTGAAGTTTAAACTTTCCGAGTTATAGTAATTTGAATATTTCCGAACGAGCAAAATTTTTCACTGCGCCATAAAAACAATATGCGATTCATATCGCTATTGCATCGCAAGAAGTGCGGCAAAACAATGCCGTCTCGTGAAACACAAACTAGAGTACCCCGCCCGCCCCAACAATAAAATAAACAGAACCCTAACTGTATTACTTGGTCATAACGAAAATAAAACTGATGGAAATGGCATCCCAGCTATAATATCCTACATTGTGTTACAGCGTTTATTCACAAATATTGATTTCTTCATTGACAGAGCAGCTGTGGGAGGGATGCATTGTGGCCGCACTACTTTCCTAGAACTGTCAAAAGTTACTCAGCTACCTCGTGTCGAGCCAGAGAACTAACTCCTAAAACGTACACAATTCTTGTAAAGTCTGGCCCCTTCTTTAGTCTCCTTTATATTAAAAAATAATATGTATACTAGTCAAAGTTACTTGAGTATTTATATATACTCTTAAATTAAGAAATTTGTTATTTATTATTTTCTACAGGTACTGGCTCACAAAATTTTACAAAGTTTCACAATATTAATTTACCAATATTAGGATTACATAAAACATGACACCCGATTTAAGTTTAATTTTTGCTGATCGCAGTGCCCATATACTATACGGGAAAAAGATTAATTTAAATTAATTTAGTAGTATCAACTATTCTCACATCCATTTACAAATTTTTTTAGCCAGCCTATTTTATTTTCAAAACTAATAAGGTTCGCGTTACAATGCCGTGTTCACTACGTAGATACGACAATCTGGTAAAGAAGGGTGGGGAAGTTGCAGTGGTGCGTCAGCAGATACTGTTAGCACTAGGCAGTCGTATGTTCGTCACCGCGAGAATGCACCTGCCCCCTTACACGAGTTAAGATATCGCTTGTGTGATTCTGTTTCATTTATAGCTTGGTCTCTAAAACGTTCAATGATGGCGCACAATCACAACGTATTCAAACAAAAAATAGAAGAAAACACAAGTATTGTTTGTACTACTCACACTACTCAGTACTGTTAAAAAATACTTACAACTTTGCATGCTAAGAACGAGGCGTGATGCAAAGATGTCATTAAGCTTATTAACTTACCACGCCAGAGAGAGAAGAGAAATTGGCTCTGTAAGACCTCTTTGACCAGGACCCATCTGCGACAACTGCGATGAGAGGAAGACCGTCTGCATCCACTTCACCGGCTTCTACTGCTAGCCTAGCTTCTTCTTCAGCAGCTATTTTCATTTCATCCAGCGACGTAGCTAATAAACCCCTAAACACAGTATCGTGATCTTGCCGTATGTTCGACTGCTCATGCTTGGCATGTTTAAAGCAGCTGTTATTTCTTCCAGTTGGCTCAACCCACCCCCAACACTTAGTACGCCACTAACAGCAGCAGCATTAACATCCATTCTCGATGTATCAGTTGGATCTTCTGTGGAAATTACTTTACCTATATTACACATGTTACATTTAAAATGAAGACTGCTTCGGAAACCTTGTCTTGATTCACGAACAAGTTCCATGTTTTTCAATGAGCAATTAAATGGACCATGTTCTGCCATTTCACTGAGCTCCTTTAAAAAATACGCGATATCCACTATTCGCCGACCAGTCACTTCTGTTATATTATTTACCAAGTTCCTATGCGTCTTATTGATTTGTCCATGCCCACAATCCGTTTCAACGTTGCTACATAGTACGGTGAAATTGTTTTCTGGCAATAAGCATTCTTTGCTAACTTCTTTGCAGCTCTTTATATTTTCTCTCCATCTCTTTAAATGTAAGGCGTTTCTTTTCTTCCTTGGTTCTGAGAGATGTTTCCTTCCATTTTTCTTCACCATTTTTAAATACAAAGAGATTTAACATAATCTACATTTCCGTACCATTCATGTGCACGCACACAATAACGCACTCAATTGTGTTTCACTTACTTTAAAACCGTGCGATAATAAATATTAATAAAATATTTTTGAGAAATTCAAACTTACGTTGCGATTGCAGCCCGGTCGTATTGTGGTGTTCCGATTTCTTACAGCGTTAATCTTTCAACGAGAGGCAGTGCACGAAGACTGCGGATTTCCGGAGGAGCCCTCTGGTAAAATCTCTTGCGTGTGAATTTTCCTGTCACTCCCTGCTGTGCGTCCTTTTAACAATGAGCAGAGATGGCCTTTGAGCCCAGGATAAAAGTGTTCTATCTCCTTGCACGATTTTGTTATCACAAAATAGTTTAGTTTTTTGTATTTATCAGAAGTGCCTTACACATCAGAGACAATATCATAACACATTTCGACGCAGAAAACATTGAAGATGTGACATAGAAAAGCCAAATACTATTTTGGTCCGGTATTTGGGTTACAAAGTGTCCAGTTCATTTGTGGTCATGTTTTTTTTCTCAATAATCTTGCTTTTATTTATATCTCACTTAGAATATTACAATATACTGGTTATATGCACAATGATTGGATAAATACCTTTAATTTGATACCGCATTGCAGGCGGTGACGTATATGGTTTCGCCAAAAACCTCAAAAATAGATTAGCCTTAGATTAAATGGGGTTAATACGTGTTGCATACTTACGCCTGCAGATGTAAAGATGACTCTTAAGTGGTAGATAAGACTATGTGGTCTTAACTTGAGTACATAAATAATAACTATAATTACAGGATGGGGCGGAATTCGACCGACAAACTTAGCTAGGTGATTCCTTACGCAAAATCAAGTGGGAAATATATGGGACACTAACTGCCTAAACTGAATACTAAGTGAAATACAAGCCCTTGAAAAGCGAGTTTTTAAACTTAATTTTTTCGAAATATCGGAAACTACGTGAAATTAGATTACAATTTTTCAGAACGTTGTTTTATGTTATCGGGATTTTCAACGTAAGAGCAAACCTTCTTTAATACATTCCACTGTAATGAAAGAAAACAGAGGTGGCCCACCCTCTTATTGCAGACAAGCTTTTTTTTTACCGTCAGAAATTAATGACCTAATTTAGAAAAAAAAAATGGAAATATTGTTGCAACTGACCAGAATTCACCGTTTTCGTGTAAAACGCACACAAATCTTAGAATGCAGCGATACAGTCCGTAGCACGTAGGCAATACTAACTATAGGCTGTTCATGGTAAAGTGAGCACTTTCGAGGCCCTAGTCATGTATATTCCACCTCACTCTGAAGTTAACGTCTAATGCTAAAATAAAATATATTTATTGACTGTTATTCCAAGTGAGAGGGCTGTCGAAAGTGCTCACTTTACCGTGAATATCCTATACATGCTGCTATGCTCATAAAAAACATAAAAAAAATTGCAACATATATTGAAGCCAACTATGTACGTATTATCTTTAAAAAAATCACTATATTGAACACAAACATTTATTTGTTATCAGCAATTCCTTGCATATTTCAGGCATACCGAGAAACCATTTTACATGTATTTAAAGCTACAATTTCGCACACGATGCGTCGATGGCCAGTCTGACATCTCTAGGAATATATACCGAATAGGGTCATTATCATTCTCTTCGTAAACCAACCAACGACTCCTTTCATCCGCTGATGCATATACTAAGAAATATTTCCACGCCCACGTACACAGTGGTCAACTAATGTTAAACCATTTTGGAGGGGAAAAATCTAACAATATNAGAAATATTTCCACGCCCACGTACACAGTGGTCAACTAATGTTAAACCATTTTGGAGGGGAAAAATCTAACAATATTCGACCCACTCACATCTGCAAATACGAGTGTAGACCTCTTTTCATGAATAAAATATTTAACCCTTGTTGCGACGGGAAAACCTAAGACATTTTTGCACAGATTTTATATATATATATACACACACACACACACACACGCGCGCGCGCGCATGAAACCAAATTAAGTTAAGAGAAAACAGCCAACCCATTACAGAATTGGGGGAAAACAATTGCCTAGTAACGAACTTAAGATAATACACTTCATGCACCGAATCTAAGCGATATTCCGAGGTGAAAAAAGAAGCGAAAGCTAAATCACCCATTATTGGTGTTCATTTTTGCGACAAACTTTGTGCACCTCCATCATGTCCAGAAAGAGTTCTGGTGCTTGCTAGCATACTTGCGTTCTATCAGCCTCTTGTGACGCCATGAAAATACAAAATCTCGTATAATGCAAGTACACAAACAACAGATTTACAACAAAAAAAAAAAGCCTTATGTTAAGGCACATAAGGTCTATTACCCTTGCAAAATTTAAAAAAATATCAGGCTGCAGGAGAGATTTCTCAGGTCAGAAGACATACTGCAATCTGCGAAATTATGTAGATTTGGACTTATCAGTTCAGACTCCCCATCGAAAACGGCGCCCCAGGCCCCTTTTGCAACGATGGCCTCTTCCACGGTGTCACATAAGAGGGGGACTGCAGTGGCTAGAGCTCTCGTTACCCATCACGAGTACGNCCTCTTCCACGGTGTCACATAAGAGGGGGACTGCAGTGGCTAGAGCTCTCGTTACCCATCACGAGTACGCGCACAGCATCCTTTCTTATGTACACACATTTTCGCACAAGAGGTCCACCTCAACACCAGCCCATTCTTCATCNCACACATTTTCGCACAAGAGGTCCACCTCAACACCAGCCCATTCTTCATCCGGCCTCTTCCCCCAACACGATGATTCCCAGCAGGGTTGCTCCCAGATTTTCGCCCTTTTATTCCTCAAAAGCATTCCTTCCTCAGTTCGTTTGTTTGTCAAACAAAATTCAGCCGACTTAAACAGCCCGAGAAAGAGATAATACTTCGGATTGAACCATATTCCCCGTAACGCACTTTCTCGTTCAATTTTTCTTTAAAACAGACCCTTGCATTTGATTTTATACACCACTGAAATAATAAGTTTTTCTGAAAAGCAGTAGGGTATGGTTCAATAATTTAAAAGTGAACAACTAAGAACACATAAATTTATTATCCTACTTTTTCCATGCATTTAATCTTTGCATTTCTCTTATGTTTGCAGATGATGGATAGTACACAATGGTTTCATTCGATGTAACCCCTCTTCTTAAGTTCACCGATGATTAAATATATATCCTTACTGTGCAAGGCAATCAAATGTGTGAGTCTATCAACAAGTTCATTGGGGTCTTCAGAAAATATGTGGTCGGTGTTTTTGTCTTCTGCATTATTCACGATGCTTTTTTTTTTCAGCAAAGCCGGTGAGGATGTGTGTGAGGTGGACGAAAAAATCGCCACTGTTTTCACCGTCAACACTGTCTTCATTATCGTATACATGGCCGTTCCCTTTTTCGCAACTCTTCGAGCCGGAACGAAATCTCATATACGCTGAAGAAACTTAGGAAAAATCACTTTGATATGACTCCACTATAACCTCTTTTATTTACGGAATATTCTCACAACATACAGCGAGCAGCGTTGCTTCGATTGTAATTAGCAGGGGTATTGAAAGGGGAGCATGTCATGCAAAAATAACCTCCCATGAACCATGATATGTATCGACTCGGGAAATAATCGTTGAAATACTACTGCCGTCGATACCAATCACGACGGAAAAACATCACTTTGAATATTTACGAAAAAAACAATCTAATATGAAAACCTTACTGTGGCGTATAACAGAGATCACGATCAGGTCATGGATATATGATTGTAAATATGCATAAAATAGAGGGAAATTAGGAAAAATTTTAAGGAAATTCTGGCGATTTTAAGCGTTTTTAAAGGGAAAAAAGGAATTTGAGGGAAAAAAGGGAAATCCAAGATGGCCGCCGTGGCGCCACGGCTCTGCATCCAGCATCTAGGATCGTGTGAAGGAACTATTTCTAACTACTGGCAGCGACTTGTAAAAATTATTGGAGATCCTTAAAATAAACGTGAAACTTTCCAAGCGCCATATTTAAAAAAGTGGCGTGGCTTAAGGCCAAAATTAAGGTGGATGGCAGTTCCTGCCTGTTACTACGCTAGAAAACACTGCTCGCTGCGCAATCCTGTATCCAAAATAGAACTAGTGACGTAATATTAAGGTTTAAAAGGGCTGAAAAATTGGAGGTGCTCAAGTAAAGCACCCCCGCAGTCGGTGCCTGTCTTGCTGCCTATTCCCTGATGGTTCCAGATGGCGCCTTCTAACATTTTGTAAATAAAAACTATACTTGAAACATTGAATTTGGTTCTGTATATTTTAAGTCCGGGGTACAAACACATTTCACAAACACGTAATTCAGTACAAGCTACAGTCGTGCATAGCAATAATCACTTCCTTAAAGCGTAGTGCCAGTGTTTTCAAATGAGAAACATTATTAAAAAAATTATAAATGGCGTGCATTGTAAATCATCACCTTCACCAATTATATTTGAATGAAACCATAAAGGAACGTCCATTTCCCAATACGCTCGGGGATAACTCTTTGCAAGAATCGCGATTACGATAGTTGTCTCGCTGCTGGACTGATTTTGACACGTATGACGTAATACTGGTCAACCACCCTTAGATCATTAAGATGGACAGCTTTAAATTATTAACTTTTATGTCAGCAAGTGTTTCAGTACTATTTTTTTTTTCTCAGGTTCATACGTTCTGTTTTCTGTTAACCGAGGACTTTTGAAATCCCTGCTTAAAGAATATATATTTATTTGCTCATTTTGTATCCTCGCAGAAAACGTCCAATTACAAATGTGACTTGGGTCCGCACGTTCCCACAGGAAACACCTGCAACGCCGTACAGCCCGGTAACACTCGACACCACACACGTACTGCGGTGCGTCTATACAACACCGCGCGAAGCACCGCCAAATGGCCCGGTGCCGGGCGATTGTGGTTTCACATTGTAACTACGCTACGTCAAGAGACCGGGACTTTCTTCAAGCCTTCGCGACACAGCACCTCGAAGTTGGTGTGCCTCGAGGTCAACAAGATTTTCGCGCAAAACGGGGCAGTCGAACCGGTGGATGATGGAAGAGGAGAGGAGGGATGTGGTGAATTATGTACGACTTACTGCAGCTGCCAATTCGCGGCGTTGCGACTTTCTCTGTGGCGCACCGTTATAAGCCAACGCCAGTTTACAATACAAAACATTAAGCATTAAATTGTGCGTTATGACGTGTACAGAACTTAAAGCGTGTTATCTTATGCATTAGTTCCCAATGGAACTTGGTAGCTCGTGTGCGATGTTGGGATTTCCTGAAGAGTTACTGTAAAATTTCAGTGTTACAACTTAACATCGTAATCTTTCTTAAGTTTGAGATATATTTTGATTGGAAACACATTTTCAAATATAAATATTTTTTCACGTGATAAGAATTTTTACTGAGTACTTTTACATTAAAAAATATCCTGAATTTATTACCACATATAAATAAACACAGATCCGCCGCCTTACATTTTATTTCGAAGTGCGTATTCACGTCTACGGAATGTCGTCAGAAGGCGGTGGCTCGTCCGTCCGTCGAAATCACAGTTTGATCTGACAGATGGACGGATATAAAAAAAGTTGCCCTGCGATTGGTTGAAGATCACGTGGCCGCCGGACGGACGGGCGAATGACGGATGCGACGGATGGTTGTGAGTCCACCTTAAGTCCACTGATTTCTCGATAACGGTTGTCTTGAGTGTGTTACATTACGGCTATCCTATTTTTAATGCGTACTTGTTGACTTCAAACATCAGAAGAAAAACCTTTTAAAAATCTTTGCGACCATAATATGGCAAGCCCAATTTAATTTATAAAGAATCATTATTTTACAAGCCAAATATTCTGAGATTTAATTGTTTTTTTAATCGAATAAACACTTTCCTCTAATTTGTTGACCAGTCCCACGTAGTTTCTAATATATTTACGTAAATTAATTACCAAACTTTTTCTTTTTTTTAAAGAGGCTTTATTTATGCTATCAGTCAGATTATGTTTTCTTTCTCATCACAACGAACCAACTACGTACTTGGTGCTGACGAAAACAGCACGACAAGTTTTCAAACCAGATCTGCAGTCGAAGGCCACAAACCAGATAGGCCTGTCTTGTACAGTGCCAGTAATTATCACCTTCCTGTGCAATAGGGACAATATTGCGTACTCTGGGTCTGAGTGAGTTTAAGTCTTGAAGAACCTCATTGAAATTATTTGCACATGTTTTAAAGAAAAGCAGGCTAAGGCCGTGTCCGAATTCAGGTATATACTCGTGTACTTGCATCCTTGCGTACTTCACTTACTCTTGGCACCAAACTTGATGAATTCGGACAGGCGGTCTTGTTGGCTTCGGCAACATCTAATAGACAGCTGATCACTTTTAATGAATGGGTATTCTTACAAATAACTAGATAATTGCAGAAAGTTATAGGGTTAAATAATGGATTAAATTATATTTAAATTTGATTTACACGACTCTTGTTGTCTTGCTGATTGTACCCGATTTTGCAATTTTAATTGCTTGTTTTACCGTAGCTTTTGTAGGTTATGAACATTGGTCTAGTGCAAATTTATTGTTTAGACCTTTCTTTAGGAGCACTTTACGAAACATATTTACACAGTTCAAAATTCTAAGCTACCAAGCAGTAAAATTTAAATAAAATGATTACGTCGTATATTAATAGTAATCAACAAATTGCTTCTCAAAATGGCGGCAAATATATTGCAAGTACGCGAGAAGTATATATCTTCATATACTTGTATACTTGCACAATTCACTTGAAATTCGGACAGCACTTGTGATGTCACTTCCGGGGACACGTACGTACAAGTATGCATTTCAGGTGAATTCGGACACAGCCTAAATAATTAATAGGTTAACTTCTTGTTTCGTACCATAATTTTGCTGCGAATACATTCTGTGAATTAGGTATACTTAAACGTGAATTTTTATGAAGCTCAGTGCAATAGAGATCATGTTTCAGGTACATACCTGAAAAAAACTTTAGGATAATTGTAATAATGGTATATTTCATATTACGTAACAGAAATTAGCTCAAATTTTTTTTGTCCCTAAAAAAAGAAAAAAAAAAATCTTATTAGACTCTTACGACTTGGCCCGCCTCATGACGAAAAGTCCGCTACACGCAGACTAAATCAAACACATGCACGGTATAATATATTAGTACAGATTTAAGGGGCAAATATTTATTTCATTTTCATTATCCTGGCCACTCAACGCTTTGATACAATATCGTACTTGGGGTATCACACGACGGCATAAGAGCCAACATCCAAACATGTAACTCTTGTAACGAAGCCGATAATAATGCAGCTAGCGACAAAATTAACAACTCATGTAAAACATAGGAAAATTAAATAACTTTTTAAACAATTTGTTAATTTTTTTTGTATACATGGCATACATTTACAGTATGGTAGTTTAAGAGGGTGTTCTAGTTTAATTATTTTTCATATANTTTTTTTTGTATACATGGCATACATTTACAGTATGGTAGTTTAAGAGGGTGTTCTAGTTTAATTATTTTTCATATACATTTCGTAAAGAAAGGGCAAACATTTTCAAGTAATTTTGCAGTATATTTTAATGTAAATTTATTGTAAGCTGGTGCAAATATAAAACTATTTTTTACTCGTATTGTCTTGCCATCTCATGTGTGGTGTCCATGGAGTGGGATTTGCATCCGCTCTGTTGACTACATGCGAAAATCCAGGTGACTTTGCCAGAGAAGAGTTGTCTCACTACTGCACAAATGTGTTCTTTATTGCGAAAGACTAGTCAAAACTAAAAAGAGAATGTTTCCACTGTAAATAATACACTTACCCTGGTTTCGGAAAGTGAAGCCTTAGCAATAAATTCCAAGTCTTTACCCATAGTCACAAAACATCTCTCAAAATATTCTTATGATTTTTATCTCAACTTTAAACGCAAACCTCAGTTTTCTCGATTTTTTCCATAAAAAATCTTTATAATTATTTTAAATACGGAGGAGATGGATATTTCCAAGTTTTTTTTTTTTANCGATTTTTTCCATAAAAAATCTTTATAATTATTTTAAATACGGAGGAGATGGATATTTCCAAGTTTTTTTTTTTTAATGCATACAAGTTGTAATACACCCTTACACGATATTTGAATGCTACCTCCCAGTTAATTTCTGTATGGTATTAATAACATTAGGATTACTTTATGCGATGTAGACAAATGTCTACTTTTTNCGATTTTTTCCATAAAAAATCTTTATAATTACTTTAAATACGGAGGAGATGGATATTTCCAAGTTTTTTTTTTTTTAATGCATACAAGTTGTAATACACCCTTACACGATATTCGAATGCCACCTCCCAGTTAATTTCTGTATGGTATTAATAACATTAGGATTACTTTATGCGATGTAGACAAATGTCTACTTTTTNACCTCCCAGTTAATTTCTGTATGGTATTAATAACATTAGGATTACTTTATGCGATGTAGACAAATGTCTACTTTTTGGAACCATATTCCTTGGTTGATTATAATAATGTTTACTATAATTAAAAATTCTATATAGACCTAGTAAAGGCACTTTTATAATATAAAATACAATCATATATGGAATACCTCTGAACTACCGTTCAAAATGTCACTAGCAGCTAAAACAGTTTGATATAGGCTGTTCACGGTAAAGTGAGCACTTTTGATGACCTAGTTACTTTTTCTTTTCAGCCATTTATCCTTTACCCACATTTTAAAATAAATATTGCCAAGTAAGTAATAAACGCAGTATGTATATTCCACCGCACTCGGAAGTTAACGTCTGAGGCTAAAATAAAATGTATTTATTGGCTATTATTCCAAATGAGAGGACTTTCGTAAGTGATCACTTTACAGTGAATAGCCCATCTCACGATACGCAATATATACAGGTACTGATTTTGCTGATGATTTTTCTACCCATTATACATTTAAGTGGTACATTTTTCTCGCGACCGTTCTCGGCAGCTGTCAATCACGAACCAATGAAACGTGCTCACTCTTACTTCTAAAGGAATCAGTAGCGTAATAACCCATGGGGAGGAAAAAAAAGGGAAGGGGGGGNAACATTAAAACAGAATCTTTAAACTTTCTTTAGCAATATACGTTTACGGGTTACGTGTTATGCATTACATTGAAAATATTGCCTTCGGGTCATGAAAGACAAAAGTATCATCTTTCACATCTGGTTAAGTGTAAGCGACACCAATGTTATCAAACGATCTCATATTTCACGACCGGCGTGGCACGAATGTGTGGTTTGGTCAAACGGCGGTGCCTGGGAACATACGAACTTTGTTTTCTTCTGTATAGAGCCCCTTAAAATATTCATTCCAAGTCGTAAATGTTGCTTTGTCTGGTTGGTGAGAATGCCTGTTGTGACGTGCGTAAATTGTGGTTGGCTTTTTTTTTTGTTTTGTTTTTACAGAAATCTTTTATTTATTTTTCATGTAATATATACTTTCTACTCAGAAATATATATATTAAAAAAAAATCACTGCACTAGAAAATAATCGATTTAGCTGTATTTATCTTAAAATAGTACGGTTTTCCGTGTAGATGAATAATTAAGTTTACAAAGAAACTTCCCAAGGTTGAACATCAGGTGCTGATAATCTAATGTAACTGGTCCTTACTTAATACACTAGAATCAGTAAAACTTTGAGAATGGTAGAACTGGAGTTGGTATTTTAAATTGTAGGGAAAAGCACAACCAAGCACCACTTAATTCACAATGCCGTTATTACTTATGATTGAGTTAGTGCCTTGTGAGTCACCAATGCAGCTGTTCTTAGTTTCAAGGCCAATGAAAGAAAACTTTACTTACAATAATGACAATAAGTTGTATTTTTACACGTCAACACCTTGAATGAGATGTTCTCAAAACATTGAGATATCACCGGTAATAGTAAAATGTTCGAAAAAAAATTTCTGTATTGTATTGATTAATATAAAACATTTTCGACATCCGATATCGGTTTGCCTGTTCAAGATGTGCTGCGCCCCTGGAAGCAATAAACTTTGCCGACGAGTTAACTTTTTCTGCACTATTTTCTGGCGCGAGTTTCAGAACAATATTTGTCTTCAGAAGTGCAATGGAAATATTGACGTTTGAATTGCGTTGCAGAATGTTCGAAATTTGCATTTTTTTTTTCCCCCATTGAAACCACTTAACATGCT
Source organism: Clitarchus hookeri (assembly GCA_002778355.1). NCBI lineage: Eukaryota > Metazoa > Arthropoda > Insecta > Phasmatodea > Phasmatidae > Clitarchus > Clitarchus hookeri. The sequence continues at coordinate 452,265 of NQII01001354.1, forward strand.
CCCATTATACCGAAATGCGAAAAGAAAATACACTTCAGACGAGGTACGAACACCACACTAAAACGTCACACACGTTGGAAATACTATCTCCGAACCCTCCAACATAGCTAAAAATGGCCTTTTCACACTGCAGTATTTAAAAATATAGGCACATATTCCAAACAATTATAAGGACCAGCACCGAACTAGGCTTCGGAGTTCCCATTAATAATAATATGGGTCACTGCTTAAATACAAGCTAGTGTCTTTCCAACACTTATTATTATTTTATTCGTAGGTTTCTTTTCCACGATGACATTAGACTGCAGTATCGCCCCAAACTTGTTCTCTTTAGCAAACGAATTATTTAATGACCCCGATAGCTCGAATTAAATAATTTATTATATAAAACAATTCATGGGATACCGTACTTATTTTAATTTTAATGAAATTCACAAACCATTTTTTAAATGAGTGTTATCATTCCGCTGCCTTGTCCCATTCTTGTAACTGGTTTAGTACTCAATTTAGTTTATGCATTTATGTATATTACTTACAGATAGCACTCCCAGATTGAGAGTAAGCTCAACCCTTACGTCATAATAAATGAATAACTGCCTCATTTTTAAATTTTGTTTTGCCTCCGCATGGTATTTAGGAATTATAACAACAACCCAGTTTAAATAATAGATACTTTTTTTTTTTTTTTTTTTTTTCAAATATCTCGCAAACCTGAGGGCTATATTCGAATCCGGACTCTGTCATCAGGGGTTATTCTGAAATAGCACTGAACTGCGTAAATTCAGTGGAGCATTAATTACACTTACCTTCAGTATATCGCCTAATTATTGCAGTTTTACCTGAAAACAGATAAATGGGAAAATGTCAAATTATGCACATGTTTGAAAGAGCTACATTTAGTATCATGCCACATTAGTAATTCATATTTATAAAACAGCAAAATTTCCGTTAACGGCAAATTAATGTGAAATAACTGGTACTTGGGCATGCATTCATTTATTTATTTAAATTAACTTCATAATTATTATTTTGAATCACATAAATTAATGTGAAAAAACTGGTACCTAGGCATTCAGTTATTTCAATGAACTTAATTATTATTATTTTGAATCACATATACATCCAATCAAAATCTATGTCATCAAAGCCTAACCGGTAATACAACTACCGGTACAAGAGACTGTTTCAAAAACCAGATAAACCACAGTACCTGCTCGCAGAACAAGATTTTTTTCTCTCATTGAAAGCCACTAATAAAATAACCTACAACTATAAGTTACATACCATATTTATCTCAACCAAATTATAATATCATTAAATACATACCGACCCCATAATCCCCAACAACTATGAATTTGAACATCACTTCTCGTGGGAGGCCTTCCGACATAGAATTTACAAGCGGTTCGTTCATCGTTCTTCATGCTGCTTCGCGTGATTTAAATCTGTGCGGAAAATTCTCTCGCCGGAATCGTACCTGCTACAGTACACCAAGGCAATTGTTTTACATTATAAAATGAACGCACTCTAGTAGCGACTTTCTGTATCACTTGCTATGCAATGTGTGGATTGAAATACATGGAGGCTGAAAAAGTTATTAATGCAGATATTTACATTTTTCCTATCTCCATGGCAAATTATATTTTACTAAATACAGTAAAAGCAAACCAGAATAGAGTTTTATCGTGCGAGACGGTTATTGATACTCTCATACGGCGTGAGATGGTGAAAACTTCAGTATTTATTTATATTTTCGTTCAGGAGATCTCTAAAACAAAGATAATAGAATGTTTAAACAGGATGTATTTTCGGAAAGTAGTGAAAATATATTTCGATAAAAATAATTACTTGATGGTAACCGGTCTGTACCATCATGTGATCAGTGTGAACGGTGGAATGCCGAGTGTAGTGTAGAGATGTGTGCGCGAGTGTAGGTAGTGCAGCGTAACAACCTACAACCACCTCGTCTTCAAACCAAGCGACATATGGTCCGGGTGGGGCGAGTTATTGCAAACTTGAAGGGCAAATTTACAAAAGCATTTATAAAAATGAATACAAGGCACGCTAACAGTGTGGACCTTGACAGACACTCCAACAAGCCATTTTCAGTAATCTATTTAATCAAATCTAACATATAACATGTTTTCATCCACATTGTTTCACACTCACTTCGTGCCATCAGGATCCAATTGCAAATGTTATGTGTTCAAAATTGTATTATTTTCATGCAAGTGTTTGTGTTTGGATTGTTTACTTTGCAATCTAAACTACGCAGGAAGTAGTTCCAGGCGAGCTGCATGCCGCCATAGTCCGCGCCACGCGAGCTTGCCATATTCAGTTACAGCTAAGTGTCTCAAGGGGACGGTCACATATCGCGTGGGCTCCGGGTGACTTCAACTTTGTGCTTCAAATCATGTAGTGTATCAATAGTTATGTCATTGTCTGGAACCGTTCTCTTAACCTTACCCAGAGTCGCCACCCCTTCCCCAGGACTTGACTTGCCTGGGGAAGCATAATTTACACTTAAAGTCAGTGTGGCCGTTTTCGCACCTTTTCAACAGCATAGACTATCTGGCAGGCTCGCAGGCAGAGTACATATAAGTTTTACGTGGTCGAGGTTACCCATGACTGGTTGAATGTTGTGTTGCCCAGCACCACAACTCAGNTAATCTCCTTCAGTTTGTTGACGAGTTGTCACGTACTTACTTTTGCACTTTTTATATCTGATGAGATTGTAGGCCGTCTCGTACGCCTGAAATATGCTAAAGAAATGTGGGCGATGCTACAAAGGATGTAGTACTCTACAATGAATTGACACTAATTTAACTTGGTAAATCAGTTTATTCACTGTTCTTGCTACAGGTAAATAATGCGTGCATAATGCATGAAAATGGACCCAGCACTTATGGCCAAGCTCCGGTGAGAGTGTGGTTGGCTCTCTCCTCAGTACAGCAAAGGTAACAAAAATGTTCTGGTTGACTAATATATAAATATTGTAATGAAATGATTGCAGCCTAAATGATGGCACCGAGGGGGCACGCGGAACGGGTGACCAAAGCAGCTGGTCTCGCCTGGGTGCTAAGACGAACTGGGCGAATGGCGTCGGCTTTCGTCACGAGTAGTGAGAACCGAAGTCAAACAGTAAATGATGAAACATAACATGAGCACTCTGTGATATTATTGTAATGATGAAAAATTGTTTGAATTAAATTAAACACATGGTGAAACATTCGTTTATTAACAAAGGTCTGTTAATGTTGAAGTTGTGAAGTTGACGGGGAATGACAACTAACTAAATTATTTGTTACAATGCTGGGGCTCTTTATGGACAATCTCCCTTCTAGAAAACATAATTATTCTTACATAAATACACATTAAATAAGTTATTACATTTTCTCATAAAAGTGTTTGAATTTTACTTCCGATGATGTGTTGAATTCCACTGGCTACAGAGTTGCCAGGTGGCTATCTCCTGAAGGGATGGACGAGTCCACCTGGGCAACGGGGTGTGGATTGCCATGTTTGATTGCTATTATTACAATAAAACACACCTCTGACTGTAGCTGTGCATGCGGCGACTGTGTTTAATATGTTTGTAAAAATGCTGTACACTACTGGATGGCACTTTGGGGCACTTATCACTTCAGTTCTGGCCTACAAGCCAGTTGACATCACCCAGTGGCGCATTATATCGTATTTGGCTGCGCGACCTGCGAAGACGCAACGACTAATTCCCAGTGCGCCCAACGGCTGTGGCTTTGGGGTAAACACCGTTTCGGATCGCCTACCCATTTATTAAAATAGTTACCTCTTGTAGGTAACTATTGTACGAGTAGGACGGTCCCTTAAGATGCGTAATTCTTGTCGGCAAGAAGGTGCAAGATCCGTTCTTGTCGACCTACACTATGCACTCTTGGCCTAATATATTTGGTGTGACTGCGGCGGTCAGAGTGGGCACAAGGAGCTTGTGGACCACGTCAAGTTTCAATGCACTGTGATGTAATTTTTGTGCAAGAATAATTACACAGGAGTTTACATACTACGTGTTTTCATTTACGCACTGCCAGAGAATTTTGGGGCGTGGGTCCCCTCCAACCCGCCTTTCCCTAATGTAAGTCACCTAAATTCAGTATGCTCAAATAAGAGTGTTTTACAGTCAAAGGCGCATGGGTCAACCTGAACAGGTGTACAGCAAAGCAGACGTAAGTATCAGTCATGAGGAATGTCTGACTGTCCTAGCCTGATGGACTCATCAGTACTCAACAATTCACAGAGAGAATGTGTACATCTGGGCGAACAACCCTAGGTACTCTAAGATCATCATGATTAACCATCGACTCCATAATCCGATGGTGTCTGGCGCAAAATCGGATAACTGACCTAAACAATCACCTAAATCCTTTGTACTGCCCCACAACAACTCCACTTAACCCAACAACACGCAGCCGCCAGGCAGACGTGTACAGCCAAATCTTATACTTTTGAGGTGGTGGGGGTTCCAGGGTTGATGGCGAGGGTCCCCACCTTACCTTGCTTACCAGATTAAGGTGGAAACTGATGAATTTGCTCGGCACCGTAACTCCGTGAGCATGAGTTAGTGAGGGTCATGCGGTTGACGGTCAGTGATTCCCTGGAGTCCTCCGTTGGTCTGCGGTGCTTGTAGATGATACCAGTAATCCAATATACCTAGTAGTTTTCACTGTTACGTTGGTGAGGCTAAAAGTCACTGCATGCGCTTTTACTTACACTTTGATTTTGCTGCAAGTGGGTGCAGCACCCTAAATACCCAGAGGGGATTAACGCATTAAAATGGAAGCGCGGGCGTAAGTCGTTTACTTGTGGTTCGTGATACATGAGTCCTCATACAACACGCATGCTGTGAAGCGGACTCGGCATTTGGTCTGCAAAGCAAGACTGGTAAAACTGGCCTAAACCATACAAATTAAGTGAAGTACGAGTGATACGTTAAGCCCTGTATATTGTCACAGAGGACAGACAGTAGACCCATCGGCACGAAAAAAAAGAAAATGTTCCGGTATTAAGGCATAACTATTGAAATGAAAACGATTGCAGCAAAAGTTGAGGGTGCTGAGGGGGTCCACGTGGAGCGAAACTCCCGTGCTGCCTGCCAGCCTGAGTGCCGAAGTCAGACTGAGACATCATGGCGTCGGCTTCCGCTAAGGGTGGCGAAAGCTGACGCCAAAATTGAGTGAAAAATTACACTGACCGCCCTAACACTTAAGAAAGTGGTACATAGCGAAATTACACGGCAACAAGACACAATGGTGACATACCGGTAGTTAATTAAGTCAGTGAATGTGATTTCATGGGGTATGCCACCGCACTAAAGAAACATAATAAGAGAACTGAGTTCAAGGTAGGCAGACTGCTGTAAGGGAAAAACACAAAGGCACGTTCACATAATAAAATCAATGAAATAATTGACAAAAATTACTATTAAAAGCGACCATGCCACTTCCGGTAGAATTCGCCGATGGGTGAGTTCAAGTGTACCAACCTGGGAAGGTTAGACAAGTCCATCCCTGAAAAGGGATGTGGGTAGCCATGCTTGATTTGTAATTTAATAAGATAATTCCCCGAGACTCCCTCCAAAGGATGGTGCGCCTGATGACTATGGCATTCGAGGGGACACCATGTTGGACCGCTTGTTATTTCCTCCCAAGAGTTACATCTTGAGGTAAATAAAGTAACGCAGTCACTTGAGTCATGTAGTACATGACGACCACGTGGGTGTATTCTGTTCTCGCCAGCACATTCTATCGTGCTCGCGGCTGGGTGTTCGCCTGTATGAGGTCCGCTCCATTTAGGAGCGAAGTCCATGCAATAGTTCTTCGTGCTACTGGATAATTTGTGCTCGCAGACATACACAATCTGTCCGGGTTTAATTCTGCGTGGTGGGCGTGTGGTTGCCAGCACCCACTTTGTTATGTAGCATGTCTGATTTCTCTGTACGGACTGCACGTCTGTTTCGCGACGCTGTTACTGGTATGCGCTGTACTCGACTTCGCCCGCACTCTCTGTACGCCGGCTGGCGAACTCACCAAGCAGCTGTAGTTCACGGCCCTGCAGTATTGTGATAGGTGATTGGCCCATAGCAAGATTCACATGCCTACTGATGGTAAATAGTGCCACTGGCAAGTGTTTGGTCCAGGTCACATGGATTTTCCCAACACACAGGCGAAACTGCGTCTTGAGGTCCTGGCTACGACGCATGGATTTGTTGGTTAGCAGGTTGTAAACATCCGTGGTGTAGTGCACTACTCCCCACTTGGTACACAGATCACGCCACTGTCTTCCTGTGAACTGCATGCCCTTATCAGTTAGCAGTATTCAAGGATAACTCCAGCGGCAGTAGAACTCGGTCTTCAGTACACGTGCGATGTTACATTCTCGTGCGCAGGAAACTGAATAGGCCTCTGTCCACCTAGGAAATGAGTCGCTCACGACTAGAATAAGTAGCTTTCCAACTGTTGTGAGGGGTAAGGATCCATAAAGTAACGAGACTATTTCAAACGTGGTGGCTTTTGATCTGATTACACGTCACGCACTCGCACATGTATTTGCTCATGTCACGAGTGGCTCCTGGTCAGTGAAAGTGGTCTTGCACATTGCACGTAGTTTTCTGTGCTCCTAGGTGATCTGCAAACTGACTGGCATGCATGCGATGTAGCACTTATCGTGCATCCTTGGGTGCTTCCGGTTGGTGTGGCCGAGTTTCTATGCACGCGACTTCCACTCGCCACAATTATTCACTATTTTGTGCCAGTTTCACTAGGCGGCGCTGTGTCTGGACAATGTTGTTGTGCAGTTTACACGGATTTAGAGTTCGCCTGGATTCACGAAGTCCCTCGTTGAAATTTTGGATGAACCCCTCGCTCCTGATACTTACATAGAAAATACTGCGGGCCTATTCAGGCTGACCCACATGCCTTAAACTGTAAAAACTCTGAGTTGAGCATACTGGCTTTTAAGTAATTTATGCGAAACTGGGTGAAGTCGGGTTATAGGGGACCCACACCCCGAAACGCCCGAAGGTAGTGCTTGAAATAAAATACACAAAGTCTGAAAACTTGCATGCAATTACTTTTGCACAGAAACACTTACATCACACTAGATGAACACTTTATATGGACTCTGGCCTGCAGCCCGCCAGATAGCCAAACTGCAAAAATTCGTATTTGTGCGTAAGAGTGAATTATTGGTGCATTAAGCTTCTCCGGGCGATGCTATTCCTGGGGCAGAAGGGGTGGCGTCTCCGGACGCAGAAAGAACAGGTCCGAGTAAGTTAAATGAGACTATTGCTGCTAAAGATGATTGGCGCGAAAATGTGAAAGCACCCGGAGCGAGACGTGGCGACTCTTTGAGACACTCAACTGTGACTGACCCTGGGAGCACGCGCAGTGCGAACCATGGCAGCACGTGGATCGCCCTGCACTACTTTATGCTTGCCGGCAACTTGTAACAATCAAAAGGACATGAATATTTGCATGATAAATTTAAAAAAATTAATACATAAATATTCCCAAAATAAAAACAGTTACAATCTACACTTTGATTGCATGAAATAAGGGTGAACCAACCATGGTGGGGGGAATGCGGTTACGCTGCACTTATCTGCACTTTCACACACACGTACTGCACTCGCGGTGCGCTGCAGCTGTACTAGTGCGGTTGATGCAGCGGATGTGCGGTATGGCAAACTGTCTGGCGGGCGGGATGCCATCCTGCGTCGTGTATGCGTGGAAAAGCACACACTGCAACACTTGTAAGTCAAGGTATGGCGTCAGGGCACAACAACATCAGGAACCACTCAACACGGTTGCCTAGGACATTATGGGACCATACCATGTCGTCACCAGACTGTCCACGAAGTGATAGAGAATTGTATGCCATCTCTGGTACATTCACCACTACCATTGCACTGGCAGTAGACACAGTATTTTCCTCGGTAGTGTTTTCCTGAGTTCTCCTCATGGATAACAGCACACAATTCACTGGCTGGAACTGGTGCTATATGTGTCAACGCTGGACAATGAAGCATCATGCAACCACCCTGAATAATCCCAGGGCCAACCTACCGAGTAGGGACGAAGACATCAAGACACAATTGTGTGTGTGTGAAGGGTATGGAGGGGGTGCATAAAATCATGGGACAATCCCCATCTGGCATCCGAAGGGGAAGAAGAATCGTCCAACTTCACACCCCCAGAATACTGACAGACAACCAAATGCCACATCGGTACCTACCATCCCGAAACCCATAGGGGGATTTGAGTGGCCAGATTCAGAATAACGAGCTGGCGCATGTCTCATGCTCGACTCCAGCAGCATAATCATTAGCATAATTTGTCACACCAACGACGCCACCTTCCATATCTGCGCTCGGCATCCTGATGTTCATAGGGGACTTAAGTGGGCAGGTTCAGCATTCACCTCTCGCACTCGGCTCCAGCAGCAACATCACAATTATCTGGTGTACCACAGCAATGCCCAGTTTCCCGATGCCTATAGGGGACTCAATAGGGCAGGTTCAGCTTGACGAGCCAGAGCGCCTCAAATGCGCAGCTTCAGGAGCATCATCTGGTTCATAAGCGATGCCACCTCCTACATCGATACCTGGAATCTGGATGTCCACAGGGGACTCGAGTAGACAGGTTCAGCATGACAAGTTCGAGCGCCTTTCCTAATCGGCTCCAACAGCAACATTATCAACATTTTCTGGCACCGCCCCATACCACCTCTAGCATCTCCAAATGAAGCTACAGTGCTACTACTCCACCAGTAGCGGTAAAGATGCCACACCCATCTGGACTGCATGGCATCAGGGAAGGTGGGCCACAACCACCCGCAGCAATAACAGGTAGCATCGTGGTGCGGGCGTCACGATGCGCCCATCCATTCCAGTAAGCCGGTCCTACCAGCACAAAGACCCACCCTGGCAGGGAGGCACCACACACTTCTCCTACCTCTCTGCCGGCAGACAAGGATGGCAATGTTAACAGCAGCATATGTAGAGGGTCAACAGTGGGGTCCCGAAGGGAAGGGATGTTGACCACGCATTTTCCCTCTTTTGAGCACCCGTTGACTCCCTCTCCGTGCTATCAGTTCTACACATTTGACCATGCACCCAGACAGCACAAATCACTAACAGTGCACCAATGCATTTAGTGGTATATACACAAGAGGCAGTTCGTAAATGCATTGTAGCTCAGTTTATCCCTTGCAAAATTAAAAGTACACACACATCATTTCCCGATGGAGGTAGGGGAGATCATCTGTTTTAACCAGGCATTTTCATTTCAGCAATTGTAACTTGGAAAAACTGTAACATACTTCATGTTCTGTCTGCGAGGTGTTTTTTCAGTAATATATTGGCTAGTGCGAAGCCTAGCTACACATATATTGGATGTACGGAGGAAGAAGCTAATGCAGAGGCATAGAAAAGTTTGCAGGTTTAGTGAAATGGTTAGACTATACAGTCCTATACATACTCTGGCCTAATTCATTCACTGCTATCGCAGTGAGTGACCAATTTCATCTCACACAAGGTAGCCTTATATTTTGTCCTTGTTATGTTTGACAAGTTTGACACTGACTCGGTCTTCTACACCAAAATTCATCTCCAACCACAAGATTGCGAGGAAATGAATGCCACAATGGGGATACAGCAGTGACCCGCGTGTGCATGTGCAACCCAGAATTAATTTTTACATATGCTATAAGTGGCAGGGTTTAAAAAGGGGTAGTAATAAAAAAAAACCCACATTTTATACAGATTCTACTCAAATACCTACAACCGTTTTGCCTTCTTGGACCCATCCAGTGACATAATGATCCTTGTAAAAAATTTAATACAATAATTTGCTTAATTTTTTTTCTGTAGTAAATAAATGTGCTTTCTTGCTTACTCCACAAGAGACAAAGCCAAAAATTAATATACACATCATTTTTTTGAATGCTTAATACCAATTCACATATTTTATCATTGTTAAATGTGTTGTTTTTTCACAAAGTGTCGTGTGTTATTTTGTATGTGATTTTAGTAATCTTTGTGCCATTATTTTAATTGAGTAACATTTTGTTAACCAGTCTGCTCAAGCCAGGGCAGGCTGCCGCCATGACAGGTAGTCTGAACATGGGTGTGTAAGATACTGGACATGACGCTGGCCACTTCAGGGAAATTCAACTTTTTGTATACTGATCATATAATTGGCAATAGTATTTAAAATTCTCGAAACTTTTTTTTGACCCATTATATTACCCAGGAGTAAGTCCCCCCCCC
>NQII01001354.1:462582-498788 GCA_002778355.1 Clitarchus hookeri
CCTCCCTTTGCAGGTTCACACGCCTAGCTAAGCCTTACATGTCAGTTTTCAATTTGGGTTCAATTTGAGTCGGGCAACAGTGATAAATAAGGTTAGGTGTGCAATGGTAATTTTTTTCTTTTGGTGTACATTCTGGAAATGCAGTCAACTATTTATCTTTGGCGCAATTTGGTTAGCATGGGAAAGTATATGCAACGGGGTTTGCACCGGTGTCTGGAGGATGCTTTGTTTTGATTGGTGCCAGTACCGCGCAATGCCCATATTGGGGATTGTTGGTGGCACGTGATATATGTGACCCGTGGCAGCCAATGGAAATTAGGGGTAGGGTGGTGATGTTAGCCAAGGACCNTTGGTGGCACGTGATATATGTGACCCGTGGCAGCCAATGGAAATTAGGGGTAGGGTGGTGATGTTAGCCAAGGACCCATGCTGTCACCTCACAGATGTAAACTGGCCATCATGAAGGATGGATGAGGGACCGGACAGCCGTGTTTTGTTAACTACTAACTCGACTGATACTGCAACCCTGTTCTCATAGTCTATCTGGCACATTGTTTCGTAACTTTGTATCTTTGCTGTGTAAAGTGAGTTATCTGTATAACCAGCAATAATTCTCAGTGAGAAGTTCCTTAATAGTTTNTTTGTATCTTTGCTGTGTAAAGTGAGTTATCTGTATAACCAGCAATAATTCTCAGTGAGAAGTTCCTTAATAGTTTCATTTGTTTTTATGTAATGGTGCATTTCTTCACAAATTTACTTCTCATGCTTCCATACCAACTGAGCGAGTCAAGCTGGTGCTTCGGTAGTGGTTCGGGTAGACAGTGACTGCAACGTAACAACCAAGAAGGTTGAATATAGTAAACATCTGTAGAGGCCCTAGTCAAGGTAGGGGTGAAGTCAGTTTGGGGCAGAACAAAATTGAAAGAGAAACAGAGAAGAGTATGGCAAAAAGTGTGATAAAGAGAGTTGTTACCTAGAATACAATTTTTTTTTACAAAATACAATTTTATTTATTTTAAATAAAAAATGTATAAACTAATACTTTAAACATTCAAGCACATTGCTTCTTGAAGTTAACAGTAACCAAATAAAAAAAAAACTGTTTTCTTAACATAAATGTTTTCAAATATAAATACTTAAAAAAATGTCACCACATTCCATATTTTCCTTACCAACTATTTTACAAATCAACATTAACAACAAAGTAGGAAATTTGGGTCTGACCCCCAACATTTGTACTAGTAGATCACAGCATGCACATAAAAGTACTTCCAACACGGTGATTACTTTTATTACATTTTAAACACATCTCTATATCAAATTAAACATACGAAATATTTATATTTGGTTTTAGTTGAGGTGAATGCATCACGAGAACAAATATTCTATGACCTTGCTTCAGCAACTCAAATCACAGCAGATTGAATGGTGGTCCACTTGTTTTTGTCAAGAAGTAGGCACATGTGTAGTTACATACACAAAAGTCACAACACTCTGGAAAAGAAAAAGCACACACATTGGGATGGTGCGGTAATACAAATATACGCAATAAAGTAATTAGTAGTACATGTGCACTTTCAGTGACATTACTACTTTCTCAGAGAAGCGAACATTGAACACAGTGAAACAAATGAGAAGCTTTCCTGTTCAATGAGCTTTGACAACTGAACATCTTTCTTTTCCCAAGTAGTTTTGGTTTACGAATCTCTATGTCAATTGCACACGCAATTAGTATATTATCAACAGGCTATATATAAGCACTGTGCAAACAAAGGCCATTTTATAGTGTGTATACAAATCTCGCAATTGCACTTTAAAACTTTATTATGCACATGTATATATGTTGTGAATAAATATACGTAGTATTAATTATACATGAACATTAATAAATGCAAGATATAAACGTGTAAATTTAATCACAGCCGCACTAAACTTCTTCTACATGAATTTCCCAAAATTAGCTGCCATCACTTCATGCTGCTGATGGGCTCAGCAAAGGTTATAACGTCAGGACCAATCACCACATGTGAATTACTACACATGCTGTAACAAAATATCTCTTGTATGTTGAAATTTGAACACATGGCATCAGGAGAAAAGTCCACTAATACCAAAAATAAAAACAATAATTTTATCCCCACCAGTCACGGAGCCTTGTATTTATTCCCTATTCATTTTGTGTTAATCTGTACCTGGGAAATAATGAACGTGCAGTTTTCAACCCATTACTGAGAAACCATTTGTAGACACACGAATGTGTATGCAAGTCAGACAAACCAGTTTGACAAATATGTAATAAACAAACTAAAAACAGCACAAAAAACATTTTTGTTTTATTGTAATGCACGGAGTGTTTTCCAATAGAATTTACTGAGCAATATAGTTATGGAATAACTTATAATTATTATACCCAGCTTCGTGAGTGATTAACTGTATATTACTGATTCAGAGTTCAACAAATATTTTTAAGTCTTTGAGCTTGTTCAATAGTGTAATACCAGTTATCCGATCACAAAACCTGATTTCAGAGTTTTACATTTGACCAGGACTCAAGCTTAACAGATGGACCATTATGTCAAAGCATGATTTATACAAATTAAGATGAGAGGTATTTCCTTTAAGGCACCCCTTGTTTAGGACTGAATATTGCAACCAAGTAGCACTACTGAAATGAACTGCAATTCCTAAAAAATTCTTTCTTAGGAGTGACCAAATTTTCGATAAGAAAAAAATAGTTGGTTCTTTTATTACATATTAATTTTCGTGATTTTGTCAAATTCCAGTGAATTAAACAAAAAAATCATTCTAAGCATATGAAATCCTGAAAACAGACCTTTTTTGAAAAACTGTACTATTAAAATAGTAGGGCTATTCATTGAAAAATTTTTTCAAACACACTCAATAGATGAACATAAGGTGAAAAATAGAAGGTGGAAAACAAGATGATCATTGCCAAAAAGNGGGAAAGTTAAGACTCCTTGCTATCATGTCTCTGAGAAGATTGTCTAATGAGAGGCATACGCCCTACCACACCTGCCCCTCGCAGTTCCTTATTAGCAGGGCCACAGTGGTGTAGTGGTCAGACTACTCGCCTCCCACCTAGACAAACCAGGTTCGATTCCCAGCAGTGCTGTTCCCGGATTTCCGCATGCGGGAATTGTGCCGGGCCATGCCGGTGTTCAATGGGTTTTCTCAGGGATCTTCCGTTTCTCCCACCCTTGCATTCCAGCCACTACTCCACTCTCACCTCGCTTCTCCCTCATCGGCTCTCAAGATCTCAATGTTAAGAGCTGCCCAAATCTCTCCACTTCCTTAGTAGCAGGCAACTTGAATGGGACAATTTAATGGCTTTGCAGAAAATCATTTCTAAATTATCGTTCTTTTGAAAATTCATGAATAACATCGCCATTGATATACAGTCTCTGACAAAAGTTTTAGTTATTCTTTGTAATTACTGTAACAGGTAATCTAATAGTATTAAATTGTTCATTATTACAGTCATTTGGCTACAGCTATCATTAAACAGAAACTAATGCTTACAAAGCAGTATTCGTTACCACAAAGTGAGACAGTAAATGTGGACTATGACTTTTGGTACAATGTAAATCTTGCAAAAAGTGATAATGGACATTTTCTGATATTTTTGGAAGTGCTTACGACAATCCTGACTTTCAGTTTCATGAAATATGAGACAAAATTGAAACACTACCTATTTTACATTTAGCTTATTACAAAATTTGATTGTTTATATGATAACCACTACTTCATATAAAAGTATTTTTATTATAACTTGTTTTAATTTATTTTGAAGTGCAGTAATTCACGCTATCAGTGTTACTATTTAATTAGGATGTTATGACAGCAGTCAGAGGTTTTATGTGGGAATGAGGATAAAGCATTAAGTTTCTTTTGAGTAAGTGAATGTATTTCAGTTTTTCCACAACAAATGGGAAACCAAACTATGTTACCAACAAAAATTTTCAGTTGTGCACCAAGAACGAATGTGCTATGGCTTGTATTGTTTTCTGCAACAAAATAGGGAACAGACATAATATACTTCACATATACTCTACAAAAGTAAAATATATACAGTACTTAGTCTTCCTACAAAATAAAAAAACATGGACCAAAGATGAGGACGCTACTTAATGTAAAGTACGTTATTTATACTTTTTTATATGTACTGCTAGTGTATATATTTGTAAATACATAATCCATGTAAATTTTTCAAGTTATTTTGTACATAATGCAAAATCATATCATTAATATCAACTGCCTTTATAGGGATAGGTCGAAACAATTATTGGACAAATGAGTTTTATGTATCTGGATAACAATAACAAAACAATACTATTGAGTATTTTAGCCATATACCTTATTTATAATAAACTGTCACAAACTCTTCTTCTAATATTTTACAGAATTGTAGCTGACATAGTTATTGTCGATGGAAGACAATTGTTTCAAGGCAAGGTCATCGCTAAATTGAGAACAGTGGAGTGTTATGTGTGTAGTTCGTGCATCAACAAGAAAGTTTTTGGATATAGACGTCCAAAACAAAATACTGCAGAATGTGCAAATATCACCCCAATTGCTTCTTAAATCTACTACTGAATTCTAAAATTGTGACTATCTACTGCTGAATATAGAAGTGGAAATGATAGTTGAATTGTCTCAGAGACACATCATTGAGAACAATAACATACAGATAGTACGAACAGCAAGTACAGGATACTTTACAACTTGAAAAAATCGTGTTAGTACTCTAGGTACATAAAGTTGAGTAAATTTTTTTTTTCACAAGCTATAATTGTAAGCTTGAAGACTGCCATTTGGGGATATACAACGTCCGTCTAAAAATTACTGACAAACTCCGGGAGGTGATTCCTTGTAAAAAATTAGTAGAAAATATATAGGACACCCACACATTTATAGGCTTACAGTACGTAAGTAGTATGGTTATTGTATCAAAAAATGTTGACCTGTGTCAATATGCTACACCCCAAGGTTCTCACGAAATGGATGTTCAATGTTTGAAACAGATAATGTGTGATGCCTGCGACATACAACTGTAAATTTTGTTAGGCCTATAAAGCAATAAAATATCTACAGTAACAGTAGTACAAATTATTTTTATGATTTTATACAGACAACAATGCTGCAACTGAGTGCAGTTTGGAACTTTGGAACCTAGGTCCAACGATTGTACTGAGACCCCGTTCAAAAGTGTTATGCAAAACAAATTAATTGACTAAAACTATGAGGTATTTGGTATTTTGGCATTTGGTTTTTAGTATGTAATGAAATCTACATTAAATTATCACACTGAAACCATAACTGAACAAGTGACTATATACTACATCTGAATTGAATGCTACTAAGTACTAAAATACTGATTTAGTAAATGGTCAGTTCTAACATGGCGCTATGCACACCTGACTCTCCATGTGAACTCGTCTGTTATATTTCAACAAAACTAACTTTGAATAATTCATTTTTTTCAAACCAATTTTGCAAAGCACGTCTGTGCCAGTATGACGTTACAACTGGCTGTAAGCGATGCGTGATTGGTTACTTTATGGCCGAGGGCATGGCATGGCACAGCTAGGGAACGTTGAAGAGGAGAGAGAAAAATATGAAATAAAAGTTAGGGAAGGAAAAAGGCCCCCCAGAATCTTGAAAACTTAATTTTTTTTATTAATAATGTGATAGTAAATGACGCAACGAAACAGAAAAATACCCAAGTAAAATTAAATCTACTTGCGGAACACACACATTCAGACATTTAGTTACACGAAGTAACGACAATCCCCAGATGCCACACATTAGACTACGTCCAAAGCTACATTTTTCGTTCCAAGAGAAGATAATGACACGTCCTTACTTGACTCATTCAACGTGATATAATAAATAATGCTGCCTACATCGCTTTATAGTTTGCTTCCGCAACAAGGATTTTGAATATTTCCATGTATTGTGTACAGTAGCACGGCCCTGTGAAATAGTTGTGGTTCATGTATTTATTTTTCATATGAATAATACAAAAAAGTGTTGCCAATCATGGTGTGACTGATCACTGTGTGAAAGCTAGAGAGGGAGGTATTTTATCAACCAAAGGTGGGCAAACATTGTAAATAACATTTACAGCAACTACACAGCACACCAAATTAATACAATTCATTGCATTGTATAATTACAACAAAATCCACTGCTTCAGTTCTTCAGTATGTCAGTCATCTGCTGAAGACATAAACTCACACAAGCAGCCAAAATACGGTATTATATAACCACGCCGAGGCACATGCTTGAACAACGTTCTGTTCAGCCATTTAGTTTCATGACGACATGAAAACTATTTAGTTTTCGTAGCAACACCTGCCATTTGCTTGTGTGCATTTTTGTATTAAAATATTAATGTGTGTGGTATTTATTAATGCATGGTAATTCTATTCGTAAATTATATTTAACATAATAATTACATCATTTAACAATGTTTAAGGTACACTGTTTTCTGTAATTTAACAATTGTTTAAGACTCGTTGTCTTCCGTATGTAGGAGTAAATACACAGTGTTATCTTAAATCATGCCTTTCTTACGAGTGTGATACGTATACAAGGTGAGTGTTTCAGCTTACATTCTTTTTAAAGGCAAATGTTCTAAACTTCTTGGCCTTGTTTTTATAAAGGGAAAGAAGAATAATGTTGACCTCTTGTGCTATCCTGTTGACAATCTAAAACAAACATATTTTATTATGGCCTCGGAAGTGTTTTACCACAGTTAAAACCATTAATTTGCATCTAAACAGAAAAAGAATTGTGAGCATCAGTCAATATTCACAAACTAATATTAATTACTGCAATTAATATGTACGTGTTAATAGTAGGGATTACAATATTTATTACTTTTGTTGTTTATTTAATGAGTATGCAATGGATATGTCAGCCAGTTGATGTATCTACCAGTCACATGGCAGCGTTTATTTTTAAAGTTACCCAGATAGATCCCCAACCAACAGGACTTTCAGTGCTCACTTTACTATGAACAGTTTTTACAAATACGTCTGCAGTATACAACTAGGCCAGTAGAGGCGGGCACGTATGGTGGAATTCCAACTTTTAAAGGTGGTGCAGTACAGGTTCTTCTGAAGCGCGACCCTTATCATCCTATCAATGTTGCACCATATTACAACAGCCTACAGGTGTCCTTAGTTGCCCAATAAAAGAAAAATATGTTTCGTCACCTTACAATGATTAATGCTTCTGTCAAACGACTCGAAATAAAACAATAAACTTTGAAAATCCAAAATATATAAAATAAATACAAGTTACTATTATCACCACGTTCTAACTAAACATTGAACAAATTACTTTATTCTCAAAAGTATAGAATAAATATTTCCCACACATATGAATTAATATCACTTGCAACATTACAAGATACTCACTGTAATTACACTGAGAAGATGCTGCTAACACAACACGTACTTCATTGTACACATGGATGTGTGCTTGTAATGAGGTTGGTTATCTGTTGCTGTGACAATGCAGTGGAAAATTCATGAGTGAATGGGCTCTGTACTCAGAATTTTTTTCCATGTAATTATACATTATTATACTGTGTACCATATAAGAAGACCACATTTTTGACAGTTGACAATCGCCGTGTCTTTTTGTTTATGTATCCATTCGCCATCAACAGGCGTGTCAAGAATAGGCTTTGATGTGGCGAGTCAGCGCGTCCAGGAGGTGCTGCTCCGTGTGGCAATTGGTGAACTGCTTGAGTGGCGCTGCATTCGTAAACGGAACTTGGTGGACGTGTGTAGGGTCGTTCGTAAACGCGGTACACGAAGTATATGTTACTTTAAAAATTATACAGAGCTCGCGGGAAAATATAATTATTTGTATATGCACGTGAATACGTTATTTTAAACAACAAAACTATAATATGTTTCTGGGTGTAGTTCGGGATATGGATAACAGATGGCATGGAAGGGCATATTGCAAATGATGGTGCGCTTTTAACTCACAAGATGGCAGCACCTGGTTTGAGAGTCTGGAAACTTTGGATTTTTTCGTCACATTTGGATACGTATCGTTTTATTGTGCATCTCATTTTGAACACCTATACATTACTATTTTACCACGAAGTTTCGTTTCTAAAACTAAAAACTGCTGTTTTATGACCACGTAAAATAAAATGTATTAATTAATCTACGAACTCTTTCTTATCCGCGTATCTTCTGCTTGTGTGATGTGCTTCGGCACTGCTCTCAGAATAGCCAACGTAATATTAACTTTTGTTCGTTCGTGCATCAGCTGATACAGGATTTTGTAAATGGCAGGTTATTTGTTTTCAATATATTAAGTTGCCACTCACTGACTGTCAGAAAGTGGCCTTCTTATATGAAATGAACTATACACACATCTCTATTTACCATGAATATGTTCACTGATTAAATAAGGGTCTAAGGAAGGGAGGGGGAGAGAAAAACAATAAATAGCGACAGACGTCTTGTACAACACCCCAATCAAAAAGTAACAGTAAACTCGACCTTGTCTTGGGTACTACATGTTACTTTTGTAAAATTAGAAGTCAAACTGAGCAGAATACATTCAATTAGAGCTCTGTCTATCAAGTCTGCACCCACGGGGTTTACATGCAGAATCAATGTTAAAGAAATTCCTTCTCAATGCATAATTTTTAATGATTAAAAATACATAACTGTTTCAAACAAAAAAAATATATATTAAACACAACTTTTTCAGAAAATGCAACCATGTTAAGAAATTTTCAAAATTTTTTATTCATCCAGCATTTTTTTGTAAAATGTAAATGCTAGTTTTAAATTTCATAAAAAAAATACCAAACATAAAAATTGGCAAGAATCTTTAACATGTCAGTTTTGCTTAAGATATATCATGCAGAATAATTTTCGTTTAAAAGGGTTCTCTCTAAAATTGATGCACTGAGAAGGGATTTCTTAAACACAGATTCCCCATTTAAACTGTGTGGCTTCCAGCTTGGAGGATAGCAAGCACCTTTAAGATGCTGTGCCATCACAAACAATGAGCCAAGTGGAGGGCAACATTTCTCACACAGCTTTCTAAAAATTGACAACGGAAGGAACTAAAAGGAAAATGGTAGCATGAACAAAATACAAATAAAAATTTATGTTAAATAATAAATAATCATAATTTTTTAATATCATGATAAACCACTAAAATATGATAAATACATTTAACTAGGTTGTTCAACATAACACAAATTTGCTTACATAACTCAAAGGCTTTAATTGCATCCATCTCATTACAGTTTATAATTTATACTACACCATCAAGATAGAAAAATACATTTATTTATAAAGCTTAATAAACTCCTCCGTATATCCAATTTTAGTAAGTATTTTTGTGCTCCGGAAGGACTGAGTCTCAGCTTATAATACAAAACCTGAAGGTAAGGAAAACAAAACGTCTTATATGTAAATATGTTCTCTATAACCAAAATCTCCAAATTACTAAAATGTTGAATGCTCAATATTTAATATTTGGAAGTGATGCATAATGTTTTAAATTGTATTACAAAATACTTCAAAAGACAAGAAACAATTATATGGCACCCACTTGTCAAAGTTGTAAACATTCCAAATACAATCTTACAAAATAAAAATATTTATGACAGTTTACAAGTGAGCACACATGTACAGGCCTGGTGAAATGCTCCTGTACGCAGCACTGATTGCGTAACTGGAAAAAATAGGTTGATATAACAATATGAGTTGTGATGGACTGCTAAGTGGGAAACAGAATTTGGGGGGCAAAACCCTAAAGGACAATCTGTTCTGTAGTCAACAGCAGTGTTGGGAGGTCAGTAGGCCAGCTGTTATGTACCACGCACAACCCATTTCTACAATGCAATATGGCACTTTGTTTAAACATAAGCCCATTCAACACTAACATATTCTATAAGCTGTGATAAACCATATATTTTTTTTATGACTGCAGTATATGGCAGATCTATTCCTAAAAATGTTATGTTCGTCTGCATTGCATAATATTTTATAACATTAGTACGCACAATTTTCTGATTTACAATATACACGACTTGAAAGAAAATAATATCTATTTTATACTTACATTTACAACTAATTATAAAATTTAAATTATTAAACAACAACACAAATTAGCACCCAATTAACAAGAAGTATCAATACAACTAATCACTCTGAAACAGAATTCACCATTACATAATTTACCACATGTGCGACTTTAAGCACGACAACCTATTTCACTTACAACACAACGCAATTCTGAGCAATGGTCACCATTTATGATGAGTCAATTTAGAGGTTGTTACGGAACTGGTGAAGGCCCTTCATAAATGATAAGTGTCTATACTGCAGCTACCCACACACTAGAAGCCATTCTCCAGGCAATTCCAGATGCAAAATAAAACCAGTAAACATACAAAATGTGTAGAACATAGTGAACACCTGCTTTGCATACTGGCAAAGGTGCAAAACTAAGACTACTAAAATGTTGAGCACTTCCAAAGACAACGACGCATGCTTGCAAGGGCATACATGTCCGTGTTTTGCATTTTTCTTACTATTGCAACAAATTATAAAAAAATGACATCCTAAGCAGGAGAATAGCATGCCATTTTGTATGAACCTGGCAGACAGGAGAGGAGATTTTCCACGAATGGATTTGAACTACAAAGTCTAGCTAACAAGTGAGGCATTTCTGCAATGAAAACATGCATCAAACAAATGATTAACGACTGCTGAGTGACCAATTCATTTACTCTTAGAATTTACCAGTGCATACATAACATGCAATCTTGTAATGTGGGATCTAATTCATCAAAAATGCAGTAGTGTACTAATCTGAAACTACATACCACAAATAATGCAATCAAAGTTAATAAAAAAAAGTTTTTCATCACATAGCAATCAAATATAGAGCTTGTCGCTTCCTTTATTTTGCAGAATAAAATTGGTATTAAAAAAAGTTAGGCAAAAACATATTAAAGCCGGTGCGTGCGCCTGGTGAGTCGGGTTGCACTCGTGACAACGTATAGAAAAGCTTTGTCTTGAGCATTCCTCTCTCCGCCACTTAGCATCCTTATCAGTGTGCTGCTATGCTTGATGCAGCACACACAGCAAGTCTGCAGCCCCCCCCCCGTGATTTTACGAGGTCATTCTTACGAACTGTCAAAAATTCTAAAAATTGAAGAAAAAAATGTACATTGAAGAGCCCACACCATCACTCCACAGGCTTCTTTATCCCCATTCAGTTGGTCACAAAGAGAGGATGCAAGGGTGCCATACTGGTTGCTAGGCAACCATATCTCACTATACTGAAGTGGGCATGGCAGAAAGATGGCTGCAAATAGATAGTGTCATTAAGATTTGCTTCTTCAAGATTTCACTTGGGGTTTGCGGCAAGTTACACGCGCTCATGTATTATTTGGCGACAAAAAGGGTGTTGTATATGCCCTTCCAGGATATCAGTTTATTCAGAAGATGCGTCTCTACTGACATAAATTAATATTCCAATAAGAAATCCTCCAGAAGTCACCAAAAATTAACTTTGCACCTGGCAAAACTTATGCGTTGCACAATATTGAAACATTTTTGATGACAAGGTGAGGTCACGTACACACATCCGGGGTATCAATTTAATTGGAAGCCATTGGCCTCTAAATTAAATGAATATTACATTAAAAAAAACATGTTGGTTTTACACAAAAGAAAAACAAAACCAAATTCCAAACAAAAATGAACATTAACATGATTTTAAAATTTTTTTAGGGGCCAAAATTAGTCAATTTTAATTTCGCAACAGTATTTTCAGGAGCTGTAGCCAGTCGCGAAATTGAGGATCTACTGTATGTCGAAAAGATTGTCGTGATGTTGGCTCAGCCCATATGGCAATATGGTATTACGTGGTCAATGTCCCCGCCCCTTGCGCCTCAGCATCGAGGGGGCTTGGCAAGCACAGCCCATACCAGGTAGCAGAAGTGAGCCAGATGTAATTGACCAGTCAAGTAGCTGCACTAGGGTAGCGACAGCAAGTGCGCTGGCAATAGGCNATTGACCAGTCAAGTAGCTGCACTAGGGTAGCGACAGCAAGTGCGCTGGCAATAGGCAAACGCCCGGCTGCGATTACATCTAATTCGCAAGGGATTAATTCCACCAACACCCTGAGAGCTCTAATAAGATCCGCCTATACACAGCATACCAGCCAGCCGCTCATGGTTCATCCAGAGTATTTCTTCCTTAGTTCGCTGGGAAGGAAGGTTCTGTCCTCGATCCAGCAGGGAACAATAGAAACACTCGAGCATGCATGGGGCAGTAGGGGTTCCCTGAATTTTAGGGGTGGGGGAAAGTGTGGCACAGCCACTGTGACCAGGGATGTNATGCATGGGGCAGTAGGGGTTCCCTGAATTTTAGGGGTGGGGGAAAGTGTGGCACAGCCACTGTGACCAGGGATGTCGGTTTAACAAACAGACTAGGTTACAGCACCTATGGTAATAGTTAATTCCTAGCATAAGGACCCTTTCCTCACCTCATGCCGGAATGCTGCCGGCCGCCACATGGAGTTCAGCAGGCACTCTGCCCAGCCAGTCATCAACAGGCCAGCAGGAATGAGGAGGCTGTGGCTTGGCGACAGATCTACAGGAAGGAGCAGAGGCAGCTGCTTGTGCAACAGGCACAAGCCAGATTCCACCCATCCACCCCTTGGCAGACGACTTTGCGAGGGCAGGGCTAGCCTCAAATTACCACGAGGCAAAACCAGCTAATTCCCTTAACAAGACACCCCTTGCAGAACTAGAGTGGCAGGACACCCTAATCAAGATTGGATGCCTGCCGGAATCAGCTCCGGAAAACATCGACCGTAACCGACAACATCCTATCCACCCCCTTGTCCAAGGTGGCAGATGGTCAAAGACGTGGAGGAATAAGTCAACAAGCTCTTTCTACAAACTGTGGTAAGTATCACCAATTACAATATTATTTATGAATAGCTTTCTAAAAAAAAAAGAATAAAAATAATAATTATTACTATTACAGTCAATTCTTGATTTTACGACCCTTCACAATTCCCGCGAAAAAGAGTCATTTTTCTTTCGAGAGGCTCATTAATAGAAAATTGTTTCATGGTTCCCCGAAAAAGGGCCATTTCGAGAGGGTCGTTATTTCAGGGGTCTTAGAATCAGGAGTTGACTGTATTTAGATATTACAAATTATGTTTAAAATGACATGCACCAAACACTTTTGAGATTTTCTTAATTAAATATTACCATAAATGAACTCAACTCTTTAAAATGTGTAGCAAAATTAAATAAATTTCCAAAATTTAAATATTACAAATATTAACACTGCCTATATTTACTTTTATGATAATACTAACTTTGTAATAAAAAATCAAGACATGTCAAAATTAAAATTATGCCAAGCTATAGAAACAATTAACGTGGGAAAAGCATTAATCACAGCAAATTATCAGCAACAGTTATGGAAGTTGTGAACTCTTTGTGCACTACCTTTTACTGTATTTTACTTTGCTAGGACTGCGTAAATTTGTTGCAAAAGTCAGCATGATTGGCGTGTCTTTAATTTCAAACTCATTAAATTTTTTTTTGCTGTGTCTGTATTACTAACATTCATAACGAGTCAGTTTTTCAGCACATGGTCGCAAAATTTAAAAGGTTTGTTTCAACTGGTCAACATTGTCCCTATCGGAACCACTTTCTTTGTCACAGACACGTAAGTAAAATTTTAAGGGATGTGAACTACGTTTCATTTCACCATTCCGAAACCCAAAAACTTTCAAGAAAGAATTCTTGTAGCAAACAAATTAGTTCATCAGTCAACCTCCTGAGCAAACTTAGAAATGCATTGAGGAGGCAGTATGTAGGAGTTACACTACATTACAGCAGTGAAAATATAGNCTCCTGAGCAAACTTAGAAATGCATTGAGGAGGCAGTATGTAGGAGTTACACTACATTACAGCAGTGAAAATATACACCCAATTAATATTACCAGTAAGAATGCCACAAACACTATTTTCCAATAAAATAATTCTGATTTGAATTCACGCACAGCTGTGATTTGCTAATATTATTCAACACGAACACAAGGTTACCATAGTTCAAAATATTTGCCACTTGAAGACACTTCAATTTCTTAAATTTGGTAAAATAATTTGCAATCTTCTATTACAGAGCTTAGCAGAATATAAAGAATTATGTAGAAAACTTTTCCGAACTGTGTAAGAAATGTAAAGTATTCTACATAAATCATGAATAATTTTATATATATATATATATATATATATATATATGTGTCTTTCTAGTACTGCTGCTACAATACTGTGCCAAATAATCCAGTAGCATAACAAGTATTTCCACATCACATCTAGACTTATTGATCCAGAACTATTTCGTGAACACAAAAACATCTACAAAACAATCTGCAAATGAAAATTTATATACAACTACTCTACAGTACAAAACAGAGAACTAATTACGTTAACAATAAAATTTTTACAACACTACCAGCAGCACTACACAGAACACAACATGCACTAACCCATGCACATTCTTCCAATAAAACAGAGAAATTACAACACATGCATTAAAATTCCAGCACAAATGTATTCCCATGTAATCACAAATCTGACAATGCTTGAAGACATGCTAAATACATAAATGCAATCTCAGATGTTTTAAGGCATCAACAATTTGATAATTCCAATAAATGCAATGAAGAACACACACGGGTAAGTCCTGGTAAGTGGCACATTCTGAAGCTCATGAATAAATAATTTCATGTATAAACAAAATATTGTTTCCAAAAACTAAAATTAAACATTTTTTAAAGCTCACGGTAGAGCAGTTTTTGCTTGGTTCATTTACAGCTGAGATACCCAATTAGACAAAATTTCATGCCATGATTCCCTTTCGGTAACTACAGTAAGGTAAAATTATCTGGAAACAGATTTCAAGGTGTCAAAACTTAACTTTTTTTTATCACCTTTGGTGCACCAGTACTCACAGTGTTTTTTGTTTTTTATTCCTTTACCCGTAAAGGCTTTACCATTCGCCTCAGTACTGCAGCCAAAATTTAAAAAATCAAATTTACAATAAAGTAGGTCACAATTTTTAATACATAAGCAAGACAAATTTGAAATAAGGATTAGGCAATGTAGTAAGTATAGTGCCATTAAAAACCTAACACGAAACAATGCAGACTGACGACAACAATCAGTAGCAATAACATCACAAATATTATGGTTTTACCATACATATTATTTAGCATAAAAAACTCACATGGGAAAATTTATCTGACAGGCCCGCAATCAAATAAATTATCAACCCTAGAGATGACCTGTACGTAACCAGATCATAGCTTCAATGTGAGCCTTTGAGTTCAGGAAGCAAATCATCTACCAGATGTGACTAGAACTTTTAATCATAACCAAAGTGCCTTAACTTTCTTTTTACGACTTCCCACAGGGAACATAACACGTGTAACACACTTGTGTGTTCTTCCGAGCAGCAATCTGACACCACTGGACACTCAAGTACTCTTCTCACAAGAATGCACTAAGGGCACCTCTGCTCTCATCATTTAACATGTGCCCACACATGCACCACAACGTGAACTGTTGCTAACTTTGGTGGGCACGTTACTCCATTCAGAAACAACTCCTTTCTGGGAAACTCAGTCTTTGGCTTTCTTAGATAAAATTATTACGAGAATGTTGGGAATTCATTGTTTTACCTGTTTTTTTTATGTCTACCTCTTTTTCGCTTGTGCGTGTGTGTCTGCAACTGTTTCTGTGGAGGACTGACAGGTGCCTGAAGTGAGGTTTCAGAAGTCTGCTGTTGTGTACCACCATCAATCAAAATACAATCTGGTTCAAAGTCATCATCAACGCATATATATTCACTTTCTGGAGCAACGTACTCTTCAGACTCCATGTAATTAATGGCTGCAGTTCTACGTCCTTTACGAGTGCGGTAATCTTTCGACGATGAATATTTCCGATCTGTTTTTACAGATCGTTTGCCCGCACTGACAGTTTTTTTCCTCGTTCGACCACGGCAAGAAGCTGAGGAAGAAGATGAACTTACACTACACGCTTGTGTGTCCTCACTAGAGTATACTATTGTTGGTATAACCGTACTTTTCTTCTTAACACCTGTTCTTGATTCCCGGCACTCTACGACGACAGTGTCGCCTAACTTCCTCTTCAACTTTATTGGATTAGGTTGTGACTTCTGGGAGACAGTAATTTTTTCTTGCAGGATGGGAGTATCTTTTGATTCTGTAGAATCTACAGGTAAAGATTCACCTCCCAAGGAGACAGGTTCATCTCCCAAAGTTTTCTTACTCCTTTTTATAAACAACACAGACAACGGTTCTTCATCACTATCTGCACTTACATCCGACACCTCAATTGGAACACTGTCCTGTTGTGAAAGTGACACCCGATTCACTTTAAGCACCAATTCATCTTCGATGCTAGAGTCTTCTACAGAGGTATAATTACTACGCATACGTTTACGACTGCCATGACTTTTATCTTTTTTATGCTTATGATGTTTTTTAGGTACCTGAGGTTCTTGCTTCATTAGAGATAACATGCTTTCAGCACTATGACTAGTTTTTGAAAATGAAACCTGATTTAGTTTCATTGGCGACACTACTTCAGCGCTCCTAATTCCTGCATTCCGATAATTACTGGTTGCATGCAGAGGTGAATGCTGAGATAATATTTTGGCACTGTCCGAATTTTGCTGTGCAGGAGAATTAGCAGCGAGTGAAAAGAAAGACTGATATTCATTGTTCACAAACTCAAATTTCCTACTGGTACATTCTCCTTCTCTTTCAAAGGTATCACTTCTATGCCAAAAATTAACTGTTCCAAAAGGCCGTAGGTTAAAAAATGGCGCTGTCCTCTTGGTGGCTGCTTCTGTTTCAGTTGCAGTTTCAAAGTCACTATAGCTTTGTGAAAATGATGTTTCTCCTAATTCACACTTCATTATCTTAACATCGCTTCCATATTCTATCTTTGGAAGGTAATGAACGAGAGTGTCTGAAGACTGCGGAACATCTAATTCTGATTTTACAGTAGGTTCACGCTGCTGGACATTATTATTCTCGTGTAAAACTTCATTACCTGCCGACTTCCTCTTCTTTTCCTTGCGTCCTTCAACCTTACTGTTATCACAAAATGTTTTATTACTTCTGGTATTATACGTTATTGATTGTACAGAAGAATCTGGTTCCACATGTTCATTTCCTGACACATGTGTACTGTGAGGTGACAAAATATCACATTCAATCACATCATCCGTTGCAGAAATAGTAGACTCTAGCTTAAACTCACAAGGGAGGCCACCCCCAACCAAAGGTTCTGAAGAAATTAAGCTATCCACATCCTGTTCTGTTTCTTCCACTTCAACTTTTATACAGCAAGTATCATCAGTGTTTTGACTGATCTGTATTTCTTGATCAGCATTTTGTTGTATTTCAAATGAACCAATAGCTACTGATCGTGGGTCATTATTTACAAAAAAGCTTTCTTCTGGCTGACCACACACGCTAGTTTCTTCTGTTCTTCCGGCAGAACATTTCTGCAAAATGGGGGTATCTACAGCAACAGTTGCTGATTCAAAGACTTGTGGAATTTCTAGTTTTATTTTGACAGAACCTACAAACACATCCGCTGTGAAAGTTTCTTCTGCTTGCATGGCCTCCTCCTTAACTTGACAATTAGTTTCACAAAAAATCAGTTCATCTAACATGACAGTCTCCTCTGTTTCATTAGCATATTTCAGAACAAGAGGTAGTATGACATCAGCAGATGGCTTTTTCACATCTGTTGAGTCACATTCTTCTTCCAAATTTTCTTGCTTTATGTGAGCAGGATCTATTAAAAAGGGTTCTTCTGGCTGCACAGCCTCTGGTTTTCCTGGCAAAGTCTCATCACGTACCGTTACGTCCTCACCTAAAACAGTACTCTCGTTCTCTGCAACCGAGGTTTTCTGCCCGAGTGAAACATCTCCACCAACTGGATCTTTCTCAATTGCTATGCCACACATTCCTTGCATATTTATTATATTTGTGTTGTCAGAATCTACTAATGATTGTGACTGATCCTCTCCAACCGCAGACTCTTCTGGTTGCATTATCTCTTGTTTTACTTGGGAACAACCATCATATAAATCTACTTCCTCATCTAACAGAGTGAACTCAGTCACCACACCAGATAGTTTCTGTAAAGGTGAAATATCTTCTTCACCAAGTAGTGTGTTTCCTTCAACTGTGTCACAGACTTCTATTGGAGAGCTTTCATTCAATGTAACCACAGTTTCAGTTGAAGACTGCGACTTGTTACCGTCGAGCAAAGGCTCTTCTAATTGAGAATCATAATTTGAAACTTTTTCCTCGTGTAACATCAAAGTCCCCATTGTTACATCTGAGGATTCCTGTATGAAAGAAGTATCTTCAACACACGAATCTTCTTGATCTACCATATTACATTCTTCTTGCAAAGTTTCTTGTTTTATGTGGGCAGTATCTACAACCAATGACCGAGAGTCATTACCCATAACTTCAGATGCTTGTGATTGCATTACTTCTTGTTTTATCTGAAAAGAATCATCACATAATATTAATTCTTCATTTAAGGCGGTGGTCTGCATTGTTGCAATGGTTTTCTGCCCTAGTGAAATATCTTCACCAAACATGTCTTCCTGTTCTATAATTTCACTCTCTCCTGGCAAAATTTCTTGTTTTATGTGAGCACAATCTAAAACAGTAGACTGTGACTCATTTACACCAAAAGACTCTCGTTGTTGTTGTTGTTGTGTGATCTCTTGTTTTACTCTAGAGGAATCATCACAGGAAACTTTTCCATCTAACATACTTGTCTCCATCTCTCTAAAGGAGGTTTCATGAGCAAGTAAAAGGTCTTCATTAAAATCTTTCTGCTTTATTATCTCACTCTCTTCCTGCAAAGTTACTGGTTTTACATGGGCAGAATCTACAACTAAGGATTGCGACTCATTACCAATTAGTACAGATGCTCTAGGTTGCACAACCTCTTGTTTAACGAGAGAGGAATCTCCAAATAAATCCACGTCATTCACTTTGGCTGTGCCTACTGCTGCAACAGTGGTGTTCTGGACAAGTGAAATATCTTTACAACATGAATCTATCTGCTTTGTGTTGCACACTCCTTGCAAAGTTTCTTGTTTTGCGTCAGCAGAATCTGCAATCATTGTTTGCGACTGATTACATAAAACCAAAGATCCTTTTTGTTGCGTACCTTGTTTTACTTGACTTGAATTATCACATAAAATTACTTCCTCATCAGACAGAGAATGATCAATTATCACAGCAGAGGATTCCTGCAATGGGAAAATATCTTTTTCATCATGTAGATCTTTCCCATAAATCGCGCCACAAACTTCTACAGAAGTTCTTTCCTTTATTGTAACAGATATTTCAGCTGAAGACTGCGACTCATTATCTTTGACCAAAAAATTTTCTGGTTGGGAACAAGAAATGATTTTCTGATTTAACATGGAAGTCTCCAGTGTCACGCCAGAGGTTTCCTGCTGAACCATATCAGACTCTCCTTGAGGAGTTTCGTGTTTAATGTAAGCAGAATCTACAACCGAAGACCGAGACTTGTTCTCTACAACCAAAGACTCTTCCGGTTGCACAGATTTTTGTTTTACTTCAGAAGAATCATCACATAAAACAGCTACATCTAACACTGTAGTCTCCATCGTTGCAGCAGAAGATTTTTGCGGGAGAGAAGTATCTTCATTACACGAGGTATTTGCACCTACCATTTCACATGCTGCTACTGGAGCTGTCTGCTTCTTTGGAACAGAATTTATAGCTGAAGATTGCAATTCAGTATCTGTGACCAAAGACACCTCTGGTTGAGAAGAATTGTCACGTGCATCTTTTTCTTCGTCTAAAATGGAATTCTCCATTGTTACACCAGCGGTTTTCTGCACAAGCAAATTATTTCCAGCATGTGAATCTTCCCCGTCTATCATGTCATATACTTTTGAATTCTCTTGTTTAACTGGGGCAGAGACTGAATCTACGGTCATTAACGGTTGCTCATCGTGTTCCGCAAGTTTTCCTGCTTGTGCAGTCTCTTCACTGCGTTGTTTATCATCGAAAGTATCAGCCAGTGCTCCAGCACTGTCCTTTCTCACTTCAACAGCAGCGGCAGATATCTGTTCCTGACAAGATTCACGAACCTCCTCATTTTTATTCTGTTCAGAATCTGTAACTAAAGCACATTCTTGATTGCCAGCACCGACGGTCTTACCACCAGTCTCCTCATCCACAATCAAATGTTTCTCGCTCTCTAATGAAGTACCACACAAGTTATTTTGTTCATCCACCATTACTTTCTCCACCACTTCCAACGGACTTTTACTTTCTTTCGTATTATTTTCAGCAGACTTCTCTTTGCTTGGACTTACACTTTTGTGTTCTTCAGTGGTGTCATCCTGGACCTCTGTCACTGAAACAGTGGAAGAGTTCTGTTTATTGTCTGAATCTGAAATTTCTACTAAGGGAAAGTTTTGTTTTGCTTGCAAAGTGTTTAAAACTGAAAACTGTTCATCTGCAGCATCGGATACGCTTTCTACAACTTTACTTGTAGTAGCCACAGTTGTCTGCACGCGAACAATACTGCTTACGGAAGATGGATTTGCTTCACAGAGTGTTTTAACTTTCTCACTCAACGAGTAAACAACTGTTGTTGACTGTATGCTTACTAGTGTATGATCTGCATTTTTATTTGATGCACTCCTAGCCTGTTTATTCTTTTTGCATCTACTATTTTGAATGTAATTCTGATCGACCGAAACTGGTTCGGCCACGCTGTGATGTGGACACTTTACGCAGTCGTGTGATGGTCGAGGAGGGAAATGAGGCGGACATCCAAACTTGGGGTCCATGGGCTTCCACGGTAATTTTTCATTAAAAGGAACTGGCCATGGAGGGACAGCCTGAAACATTTCACAAATTTTTACAACATTCCTTTTAGTGATACAAAATCAAATTCTTCAGGGGTTACAAAAACTATCTTTAAGGAGCACTACCTTCAATAAAAATATTATATGTGGGAAACCTCGTTAAGTGAAATGAACTTGCATATACAGTATATGCATACACACTTACTGTATATGCACGTGCACAGACTTGTACAGAAGTCCACATTTCATCTGGATGGAAGACCTGCAGTCTCATTAAAAACAGCATGGAGGTAGTATCTTGGTATCTATACTACATGTACAAACAGTTGTATTTTATGAACATTACAAGAAATGGATCAAATCACTACCAACAATTATTTAAGAAACAATGTTGGAAAGTATATTATTGTTAATTACATCACGAAAAACCTTCTTTTCTTCAAATAAGTATCACAAAACATTTGATAATAAGAAGACGATGTCACTTTTAAGGATAATTTGTAAACGAAAAATATAACCCTGCAATATTTACAGCTATTTTAAGCAGTACATTTATAACAAACTTTGTGATGCATAATACTAATCTGTGAACAATCAAGAGAATACTGAATAGTAAACTTATGAATAATTTCTCACCTACAGCACTTACTAG
This sequence comes from Clitarchus hookeri, assembly GCA_002778355.1. Taxonomy (NCBI): domain Eukaryota; kingdom Metazoa; phylum Arthropoda; class Insecta; order Phasmatodea; family Phasmatidae; genus Clitarchus; species Clitarchus hookeri. Next base: position 484,264 of record NQII01001354.1, read on the forward strand.
ACAAATTGCTGTTCAAATGATTATGTATTTATTTTAGTACAAAAGCACACCATCCCTTACACATGTGAGCATTATCAGTATCCAAGCTATGTATTTAATTATGTACTTAGCAAGGCATAACGTGTAGTAATGACTAAGTCTTCATGAAAAATAAGGAAAACAATTTTTGCAAACTGAAAACTCAAAAAAATCAGTGTTTTTTTTTTTTTTACAAAATAACTAATAAAATTACACAGCTGTCACTCTTATATTTATTGGACACAATAAGATATATCAGACAGAAAAATTATTAATACAGTTAGCATCTGGCTAATAAGGATCACACAAAATGTATTCTGTGGCAAGTAGAATGTGCTAATGAGCATTTCAAGTTAGTCAATAGACACAAATGAGCACCATCATTGTCAAAATTAAGTAATTATGGTACCTTTAAAGTAAACCATATTCAGACAATCCGTTTTAGTCAATTTTCAAATAACCATACAATAAGTTACATTTACTGTATGCACATGAGGAGTTAACTATTGCTTACACTTAATATTTGTACCTGCTTATATTTTTTTTGGCTTTAAAGAAGCTGTGATCTGGGACAAATATTTCCACTGTATCACTCAGTACTAGTGAAGAAGTAATAATGGACTTCATACACTGTCGAGCTGCAGAACGTAACCCAATGTGAAGAAAACGACTACGTGACCAAGAAAATTAAATCCTCATATACTAACTGAAGAACTGATGGTACGACTTGCTCCCCACTACAGAGTGGTACGTATTTCACAAGTTGTGCAAGAGGAGCAATCTGTTACTGAAGCAGCTATTTGCACTAAGTCTCATGGCATTAGGCAAAGAATAATACAGAAGGAACAAACAACCAGAATATTTACAGATTAATACTGCAACAAAATAGAACAACGTTTAAAAGCATTGTAAATTTGTAAGTTGTTTTCAGCATAAGCAAAACCCATTGACACATTTGTACGGGGAACTAATTCAAGCTTATCAAACAGAAAAAACATATCAACCAGTAAATTTCAGTAACTTCTTAAGGGTGTTCACTCACACGACCATCTTTGATCTACAATTTTTTTCACCAGGATGTGTCGTCAAGATTGTGTATTAAGTTAATGTTGTGCAAAAGGTTTCATCAAACATTTTGAAATAGCACTTACTGAAGGTGGCAGCGTGATAGGGGGAAAAAAATATCCATGATGGCAGGACTTATCAGCAATACAGGATTTCACTGTTATTATATTCCATCATATCGCTTGTTCACAAGAACAATGACACATCTCTCATTTGAATACTACACAAAATGTGTCATTGCAAATGGGCAACATGTTGGTAAAGTGTAAGCTGAAACTGACTTAAGGAGGAAACAGGTGAGGGTTGGTAGACTGGTGCACAGTGATGGGAGGATGGATAATGGAAACACAAACGGAAATTGTGGCACATTGAAAAATTGAGCCTTCCATTTACTATACTTTGAGTGAAGACGAATAATCTTTACAAATGTATATGGTTTTATACCACATTACTTTCTTCTAATGATCTCACCATCCAGCAATATGATTTAGCAGATCTCTGAAGATTTTAACGAAACACACACTGAGCTACATTCTAATGTCCCATTCGGCAAGCTTCTGTAGCGTCAATCATCCCAATTACAATAATAATAATTTAATTTATATGTAAAATTTATTCACCAGAAAAATAGCTCAAACAAACACACAATTGCTATTGCAAACCAACAAGTTTTTCCATCAGCAGTGAACTAAAACTGTCATAGATGTCACAGTCCCGGTGTGCGCACTGTGCACAAGTTTTCTGTGTTATCGACACGACTGTAATTCCAGCGAAATATTCAAGAGGTTGATTATGAGAAAATGGCATCCATGTAAACTGCTGATATGCAATTGGTGGAAACTATGGTCATTACAACTTGGTAATGCATCTATGGCATACAAAAATACTTTGAACACTTTTTAGATTATGAATTCTATCACGAATGCACACATGGCGTTGGTTCCACAAAATGTACTGCTTTAGTTGTGGATGAAATTACTTTTGTGGTTTCTGCAGTGTGCCAGTATTTGGCTATTTGCTATTTCTAAAACAGTGTTCACTGCGTGAAAAACTGATTTCTCGGAGGGAGTCTAAATCAACATCAAAATATAAAAGCACTTAACAAATAGTCATTATTTGAAAATGGGACATACAACTTCATCTACACGACAATATACAAGTCATAAGTGAACCACATTTTTAAAAAGTTCCAGAGTTAATACTTTTAAGAAAAAAAATCTGAGAACAGAGAACCACTTTTGAAGAGTTAGAACCGAACTGACAACCGGTAAAAAGGTGGAACTGACCCATCCCTACTTCCATAAAACAGTCAAAACCTTTCTCCTATTATGTGTGTAAAAGGGAAATGTGTTACTTCAACATGACAATAACCCGACACACATTCTTCTCGCAACCAAATGTGTTCTTTGAGGTGACTCAATCCCCTAGCTGGCACCGTCAGCAAACCTGTACCCAACTAAGAATGTGTAGGATTTGATTGGATGTTGTTTGGCCTGGCCTTCAAAACTTGCAACAAACCTTGCTCATCTGCATCAACACATGCAATGTGTACAAAAATATCTTCCACAGGACGTTATACGTATTTCACATCTAATATTGTTACCCTGCAAAAGTTGTGGCTTACACCATTGATACAGAAGAGTACTGGAAAAGTCATCCAACGCCATATAAGGACTACACACAACTATGGCCTCAAGTGAATTAGTGTGCGCAATATGTTAAAGAGTATGTAAATAAAATTAACATATATATTTAGGGAGAAGGACTTTGTAGCATTCTGTTTTCATTTCCAGTAGTAGGTTTGACGTTTGCATTGTATTATTTTCAAAAGTAGGACAACCACAAAAATGAATCAATAAGCTATAATTTAAATAATTGCAGCAAATCAACACTAATAAAATAAAGAAATTGGTATCCTCCAATGGTACCCTGGAATAAGAAATTTGGAGTACACAGAATTATACATTTAAAATATCAACATAAAGGAAGGCTAGAAAGGAAACAGGTAAATGGGGGAAAAAAAAGAGTCAATATTGTTCAATACTGTACTGATAACCTTATAATTCTAACTTTCCTTCATCCCTGAAATGAGTAAAATTAAATAACAGATAAAAGGAAAAATGTTTTAGTTTAGCAGAAATTAATGGAACTAGACAGTATTTTAATACTTGTAGATCACACAGTATTTTAAAAAATGACGAACATGAATGAACAACACAAACTTTCCAACAATGTGTCCCTCAAATAACTGGAACCCTTCACCAACATGCAAATGTTTCCCACATCATCATACAATACAAACTTGTTAGCTATAAAGAAGAAGTCAGCTACATAAATCATTAGTGGATTGAGAGAAACAAATTCTGTATGTTGCCACTATCATTTCCTGAATCTGTTCCGAAATCTTTCTGCACGCAGGGCTTGTAAATACACATTGGAAAAATATACTTGAATACATCACTTTTTTTACGACTTGCACCATACCTGAAACACTACAGGTTGTAAAGCATGTTACTTTTAAAACATACAACAGCACACTTAACAATAAAATAGTGCTAGTATCATTAAACTATAATTAAAATCTGTACTGGTTAGTCTTTTAAATACCAATGCTATTTGAGCTCACTCCTCCTAACTTGCGATAGTTTGGACAGCAGAATACAAGGAATGTTGATCCACCATTAACAAAGTTTCTCAAGTGAGGTTTCTCACTATACTTACACATACATTAGATACAACAGCTGTGCTTGAAATTCACGTGTAACTTGGCCTCATTTTTACATAAATAAATAAAAATTAAAAAAATAACAAGGAAATTTATACATGAAATATTTTAGCTATGTACACAGATGAAATAATAAATTATTCTCTAAAACTTTCTGTGGCACATTACAGTTTAAAGTTTTTTTTNACACAGATGAAATAATAAATTATTCTCTAAAACTTTCTGTGGCACATTACAGTTTAAAGTTTTTTTTACCATACCCTTGGCTTCTACGAACATGCTCATTAACCAGCAAACAGAGCCTTGACTGGCAAATTTTTANTACCTGAAACACTACAGGTTGTAAAGCATGTTACTTTTAAAACATACAACAGCACACTTAACAATAAAATAGTGCTAGTATCATTAAACTATAATTAAAATCTGTACTGGTTAGTCTTTTAAATACCAATGCTATTTGAGCTCACTCCTCCTAACTTGCGATAGTTTGGACAGCAGAATACAAGGAATGTTGATCCACCATTAACAAAGTTTCTCAAGTGAGGTTTCTCACTATACTTACACATACATTAGATACAACAGCTGTGCTTGAAATTCACGTGTAACTTGGCCTCATTTTTACATAAATAAATAAAAATTAAAAAAATAACAAGGAAATTTATACATGAAATATTTTAGCTATGTACACAGATGAAATAATAAATTATTCTCTGAAACTTTCTGTGGCACATTACAGTTTAAAGTTTTTTTTTACCATACCCTTGGCTTCTACGAACATGCTCATTAACCAGCAAACAGAGCCTTGACTGGCAAATTTTTANTTTTTTTTACCATACCCTTGGCTTCTACGAACATGCTCATTAACCAGCAAACAGAGCCTTGACTGGCAAATTTTTATTTTCATTTTCATTAAAATTTTTTTATTGGGATACAATATAATTTTATTGATTCCCGAAGATTGTTAATTTGATTACTAATACATTTATTTTCAACTTAATTAAGTAATACCACGAGCATATTACCATCAGAAATGAAACTACCTAATTTGTACTACAATAAAGCTGATTTTCCATCAGTATTATGATGAATTAGTTGTGTGTACTGGGCAAAAAAGCTGCCACTTTCCGTATGTGTTCACGTACGTAAATAAACACTGAGACTTAATCAGTTTTTTTCCGTTAGTGATAAAAAATTTGTACAGTAATATCAATAATTTTATCACAATCTATGTATGAGCACATTGGTGACACACTTTGACAGTTGGGTGGAAATTACGTGGTGGTAGGATACGCTATCCCTTTGTTTACTAGGTACTACGCTACGTACTTCCATATGATCTGTGTGGAGACCTTACGTTAGATAGACTATAAGAGATGGAAGCACACATTCATGGTTTGAAGAAACTAAGGCCGCATTCAAATTCACCATTTAGTATGTTAGTATTTTGGTATGTAGTAGCTTTAAATTCGGACACCGTAAATAGTCGCTTATTCAAAGATGGTTGCAATTTGGAAATCTAGTATTTTGGTAAGTTCAGTTACATACTAAAAACTAAATATCAAAATACCAAATCAATTTTAGTCAACTAATTCTGGTCACATGACCTTCTTAGTCAACTGAAAGTGCTAATCCTATCACAGCCTAAATGTTAGCACTGACAAACAGGTCTTCCATGACATCATCTTTCCTTGCAATGTTGGCAAGATAATGCAAACGCTCACACCTGCTTCCAAAAACAATTCAAAAATTGGTATACTGAAGCACAAATATGTGAGAGTATAATAGTAAAATATGCATACATACACTCCTGATTGGGTTATGCTCCTGAGTAGAGCTAAGAGGTTTTGATCAGCGCACAACAGTGAGGTCATAAGTTCGGGTGATGGTGAAACGAGGTGAAGATGGAGCAGTGGTAGAATGCAAGTGTTGAGGAAACGGGAGTTCCGCGAGAAAACCCACAAGCCAACAGAAACTTCCGCCACATTTCCCACATGCTAAAATCCAGGTGGCCACACTGGGAATCAAACCCAGTTTTCCTTTGTAGGAGGCAAGTATTCTAACTACCTCACCGTCACTGTCCTCAAGTTAAGCTCCCTCCTGTTTTAAATTAGTTCCACCATGTCATTATGAGACTAAGTTCTGATAGTCCTTCCCATTATATGACAAAATTAATCTTTAATCCGCACATCTGCGACTTAAGATTGTACTGCATTGACGTGGGTTCCTTGGCTACCTATTTACAGTGGTNATCTTTAATCCGCACATCTGCGACTTAAGATTGTACTGCATTGACGTGGGTTCCTTGGCTACCTATTTACAGTGGAACCTCTATGTATTGAACCCAGATGGATCAAAAGTCTGCATTCATGAAACATATTCAGTGGTCCCATTTTTTAAAATCTGAATTTCAAGCACACATTCATTGAAAGTCCACATGCAATTAACATTTTAGTCAGTCCCCTGAGAAATGATGGATAGAGAAGAGAATCCACTGTGTTCTACTTATTTTTTTAAAATTAACTTGCACCTTTGTTTCTTTGTTCTACTTCAAGCTTTCTTATCACTTGCCTTAGCTTTCTCCAGAAGTTTTAAGAGTTGATAAAATTTACTAACTTGAACCAAAATTTTGATATCATTAAAACGAATATGACTGGTTTGCATGAGAAAAAAGACTGTACTTCATCAGTGTGGCTTTTTAATCTTAATAAAGTAGTACAATGAAATAATGTAGTTTTGTTTTAAAGAGCCAAGACCAAACAAATTACTGTATTTGTACAATTAAGTGCATGGCTGCTAGGGTACTACAACTCATGGTCATCAAGAACGGTATAATTTCAAAAAATCACATGTGTGAAACAATTTGACAGATTTAGTAGTTGGTTCTTGCACCATAATGCACAGGAAAGACCAAAGTTTTTTTAGGAGTGTACTATAGTCGCACACTGACCCTGAGGACATGTCGAGGGTAAGCGGGCCATCTGGCATCTACACCAAACTCCCAGTGAGATTGTGACCATGCAGCAGAAAGCGTGGTGCGTTCTGTGGTTCGCAGAGTTCAAGTCTGCAGTGACTGTTCAGATTAATTAATTTTAGATAACAGTATCCATGGCGTTTACAAGAATGCTGGGTTAAAAGTTTCTGCAAAAATGGAACTGCACAAAAACAAAAATCATTGCCAAGAAAGAGACGGTGGAACAGCTTAGGTTATCTTGTGTGCGTATGTAAAGTCAATTACCAACCGTAGTGTGGAACTTGGCATTCCAAAGACTACAGTGGAAAATGTTTTCATAAACTTTTGAGATTGAATGCCTACAAGAGTCAACTAAGGCATGGAATAAAGCAGAAATATCGGCTCAAAATTTTACATTCGCTGCTTTCATGTTAAACAAAATGAGCACCGAAAAAATATGCAGAATAACTGCAGAATTTGTGACACTCCAAAACTGAACATTTGGTGTGGGTTGACAGTGGTGTTCCCTGAAAAACAATCATAAGCAACATTAACTGGATATGCTAGAGATGTAAGTTTTCCCTCAGATTGAGGACATTGAAAGACAAACTGGAAACTGTGTAATCTACCAGCAAGATGGAGGAACATATTCACACTAGAGTCTAGCCATGCGCACTGCCCTGGATGCGAGGCTTCCAAGCGGTTAGATAGGGAGAAGAGGCCCTAACCCTTGGCCTCCTACAAGCAGTGGGGGAATGCAAAGAACATTATCTACTCTGTAAAGTTCTGAAATTTGGAGCATTTGCTTCAGAGAATCACTGCTACCATTGAGACAATAACACCATCAGAAAACTTGAGTGTATTAATCCCGACAAATGGTTGTGTGTTTACTACACAAATGATAATACACAAAACATTCTAATTAAAAATTCCACACTAATTTTTATTACTACACCCCTATATCATGCAACTGTATAATCTACTATTACAAGTTCATAGAAACATTATGATAAAACCCCAATCTTACAATTTCCAAGGAACCAGCAAGATGTATAATACAGGTGTAAATGGAAAGTTTACACCACATAAGAATTAAGTGGAACTAAAGAGAAGAGACATTAGGAAAACACTACACATGCACTACAAGAATACCTGCAACCTACACAACTACTATATAAAACACTTAACTGTATTGCGAACTGGCACAATGGAGAAGGCCTGTAGGCTCAAAAGCTTGTGTTTCAGCAGAATAACATGAGCTCAAAGCTAAAAAGATTATTTATGCCTGACAAAACATATCTTTGTGCGTAACACATTGCTCCTAAGAAACCAATGCAGGTAAGTAGAGTTCATGAAGGTAACTTCCACCGTCATGAGCTACACAACAAGTTCCAAAACAGACGCTGCTTAACGCACCTGTGGCAGCCTATGCAACTTAATGTACTCAAGAAAACAACCAGTTAACTGTCTGCATAATTAAAACATTGCCCTATATCCCCAAGAACATAACACTGCAACATTAATTTATCACATACTTTAACACTATAAATGTCATAGGCAGTTTATTAACTCGTAAAAGCCTCTGAATATAATTCTTAGCATGATTTCCCAAAAATACAATTTGTCCCAGGTTCAAACTTAGTGTGAATTTTTTGATAAATTCAACTGTTTTACTACTCACTAACACCCTAAATTCAGTTACTTTTTTTTTTTATTAACAACACCCAATATCCGTTCATAATCAGCATTACTTAATGGCAGTAATAAGAACAAACTGCCAACATGACCACGGATTCTGTTGACCTAGCTTATTGTAAGTACCCACAATATATTTTACAAAATGGAACACTTCCAAGCTATACATATACCAGTATATGCCTGCGTAGTAGTAGTAACATAATCCCAGAAGCAACTGTCAAGATGGTAAAACTTTCACCTGAAACCACGTTTCTTGAACAATGTTATTCTATAACTATACCAAAACAGTCCATTTAGAAGCAATTTTAACTAGACTCAAAAATACCAGTGCCACCAAAAATGCACCAATACTTTGTGCAATTGAAGGGCAAATATGGTACTGTGCATCCAATAATATGGCATACTGGCCAGAAGTACAGTAAGCTAGTCAGCAACACTACAGTATCGTCTTCTTACTTTATCACTTGATACGCATGGGACTTTGGTCAAGTTTACAATATACTCGCACATACTATACAGAATGGGGCGGAATTTGATTGACAAACTTTGTGAGGCGATTCCTTATGCAAAATCAAGTGGGTAATACATAATAGGACACTTCCTACCTAAACAGAATACTGTATTAAAATATTTTTAATTAATGCTAGACAAAAATTTTGCATGGAGTTAACATTTTGCATTAAAAACATTCAAAGTCAGCACAAAAAATAAGGGGAGAAGGTTTCTTCTAAGTAAAAATGGCAGGCCAATATATTTTAACCGTACTCTGTTTAACCTTGAAATACATAATTTAATTTTTTTATAAGAAAAGCTTTCAACTCTGAAACAAAACTGTGGTTTTCCAAAACACACATTCACATAAAATTAAGAAGATTTTATGAACATATCTAGTTCCAAAGGTATCAAAATGTTTTTCAAATGTGCCATAAGTATTTAAAAAAAAATGCAACAATTCACTGTTGTGACATCCTACAATCTACTCACACAGATTTCACATCCTGGGAAAATTCTGAGTGTACTGATCAAAATGCTTCAAATGAGATTTTCTACACATGGTATCGGAGAAAAAAGCTTACACATTTTGAGGCCTTGAATGTACAGAATAGTTGTAGGTTGGCAAGAACTTCTCAAAGAGGTCAAATTTCTTTGGTGCTTTCAGACCACGTGCCAAATTATGAAGCAGGAAAACTTTTTAAAAGAAAAACTCATAAAAGGGTTTTACTGTATTTATTTAATTTGGGCAAACATTGCACAGCCCATTTAAAAATGCAATAAAACTGGAACAAAGCATCTGTTTTTCTAATTCAGTTAGTATTGTAGAAGATCACCATTTCTACCAAGCATATTTACTTAGGTCTGGATTACGATGACTTCACGTAGCACATAACAAGCATCACGCTACACTTTCACGTGTGCGTAAAACGTGGTTTTTTTGAGTAGTATATTACGATGTTTTCACGTAACCACGTAACCTTTGTCTATTGTAAACAAACGTCAGGGATAAGTTTTGATGCTTTTCAGATCGAAATCTTTCAGAATTCAAGTTCTACAAGCATATTTGTGTTTTTAATAATTATATGGCAATTGTGGCAAGAACAGGTTGCAAAAGTATGGCGTTCGTAATTTAAACAAACTTCGAAAACAACTAATATATAGTTATAACCTCAAGAATGAAGTGTCCCTGGATGATTTAGAGATGTTTTTCATGTACATGGAATAAATCGTATGTAATAAACTTTGATCTGCACAAGGTAAACATTCTGCAGTTAATTCAAGAATTTTTGCACCTAAGAAACATAATTAATGAACTGTTACAATGTAAAGTTCCCCAAATATTTACGAATAAAAAAATAAATATTATTTTCAGCCTAACTTCTATAATATCATGTCCTCATTCCCGGGAAAAAATTGTATATGCGATACATTAATTAAATACGTGAGCAGATGACATTGTGAAAATAAAAACAAAGCCATGAAAAAACCAAAGATAACACAACATTGTCTGTTATGTGATTGGCCAGCGAAATACCATGGTGCAGTCTCACACATCACACAAAAGCTAGACATTGACGCGCTTTTCCGTCACGTGAACATTATGTGAAATGTTCGTAATCCTGGCCTTATGTGGCAACATACTTAACATTTGAGAGGTTGAGAGCTCAATCTCTCTACCAAAGAAAAATGTCAATGTAGTTACTTAATAGGAACCTTTCTAATTTTTCACCTATTATTTTAAGCCCTGGAGCATATAATTACAAACAATTTTATATTTCGCCCATTGAAACGTGTTACCTGTGGAAATCTATCTGGCATCCCAGGTCCAAAGTTCTGCGCTGGATTCATAGGTGGTCCTGGGCCCGGGCCCCAGTTATCCTGATTGAATGAAGCTGGATCAGGACGCTGCCATGGTGGCCCAAAGTTTTCATTCCCTTGCCACGGACGACAATGCTGGAAAACAAAAATATATACATAATAACTTTTGCTTCTGTCTATCACACACTCTGCAATGAAAAACCACACTAAAATAAAAAATTCTCCATAATATACTCTACAAAGAAAAATACTACAATTAAGTTATATAGGGCTCAGTGCGATAAAACCAGAAGTTTGTTTGTTTCAACTCTCAAGACCTTGATGTTACCTAAATCTCTTCACTCACCTCTGAGTTTGTTGGCCCAATTCGATATATTAAAATCACTGATAAATAATTATTTGATGTGTACGCAATATTAACTTTAAATACGTGAAATAATTACAAGATTCCACTGCCATATTATTGTGGAGTATGCATATTATAACTTTATAACCTGTAGTAATGGTTGAGAAAAAGAACTTTGTCATAATACTTTTAACTATTAGATCCAGCCTTAAAGTAAGCATTTTGTGAGTGGAAGGTACTTTGTTTTCAAGCCACAGGGACTTTGAAGGTGAACATGGGGTTGCACGTATCCTGCAGTAATGATTGCCACATCTCTCGACAGCTGGCTGCACAAATTTTTTTTGGTTTGTATTGAGGCAGTAAGTGCTCCAGACAGCTATAAGTTGTGGGCATANACAGCTGGCTGCACAAATTTTTTTTGGTTTGTATTGAGGCAGTAAGTGCTCCAGACAGCTATAAGTTGTGGGCATATCTCGGTTACCGAGTTGGATACTTGTGTGGTTACTCTGCAGAAGATCCGACTCGGTTTAAACTTATAAGCCCAACATAAAACAACATGTTTTTGAGTAAGAAGGAAAACACTTTCATGTGTGCCTCAAGTTGTAATGAAGTATCATTGAGTGACTTGCTGTGATGAGTATCCAAGTCACTAGCATGCATACACATGCTTGTCAACTAGCTAGTGCAATATAGACACAGCTCTATGTTTCACTATCTTTCTTGTACACATCAAATTTTAACAGCTAAAAATCAAAATTTGAAGAATTTTATAAATATTTTTATAATTTTACTTAAATTTTGAACATTTTTAAATACCAGCCAATATTTGTGTGTTTGATATTTTAANTAAATATTTTTATAATTTTACTTAAATTTTGAACATTTTTAAATACCAGCCAATATTTGTGTGTTTGATATTTTAAATTTTAGTTTAAACACATTAATTGATGTGGGACATTTATCAGTTGTGGGGGAAACTGCTGAATTTGTGGGGCCTACAATTTCTGTCTTTTTTAATATATATTTATTATTTTTCATACTTTATTTACATTTGTGCCAAACACTATCAACTTTTAGACATTAAATTTGATGGCATGTCCAATAAATAAAAAAATGCTACTATTCCATGAATTTCTGTGATCACATGCCACATTCACAATTTTACATTTTTTTTTTANATAAATAAAAAAATGCTACTATTCCATGAATTTCTGTGATCACATGCCACATTCACAATTTTACATTTTTTTTTTTTATGAAACACACAAATATGGGTTATTTTAATTTTGATTTCATATAATTCATGGATAGATCACGGAAANTTTTTTTTTTATGAAACACACAAATATGGGTTATTTTAATTTTGATTTCATATAATTCATGGATAGATCACGGAAAATGCTTTTTAAAAAGCAGTTTTAATTTCAGATACAAACAAAATACATTCCACTAAATTTCTTAAGCATACACTCAACAAGTAACCATACAATAATGAAGGCCATGTTGGTCCAAGGACTCTCATTTATCTAGCCAGAAGTTACAGGTAAAATAAACTGCTTGAGTACAATAAACAGAAATACTTACTTCCAACTGTTGTGGAGCCGGTTCAGAGTTCCACTGATGGTACGACGCGAACTCAGAAAACATATCATGCCACATGAATAACTTTTTCCTCTGGGAGAAGGTGAACACACTGCGATTCAAGGCTTTCTCCAACAGACACGTGAACTTCTGGATGCACAGCTTCTCTATGCCGGCAGTACTCTGGTTCTGACTGATGTTCCTTATTCTCTTCTCTACACACACAATACACACATCACCCCCTTAAGAGGCTATGTCACATCTTACACAGGAATTTTCTTTTTAGTGTCTTAACAGAAGAGTCAGAGTTATTACTGAAAATGTTCCATCATAGAAGCCTAAAGTTTCATAGTTATGTGCAAATTTTTGTACCTGATTGTTAAATTGTGTTCTTTGGTCATTAAAAGGTAAGGATGAATTAATGTATAGAATTTTGCATTAGTTGCAAAAATATGTGTTAGTAGTTCATATATTATGTCTGTAATGATGGGTAAGGCAATTAGCTAAGTTTCTATTGTCGTACTTCGCAATAAATTCTCGTAAATGTGAACTAGGAAGAAATAAATAAAACAAATAATAATATGGCGGATGATGCTGGATCCTAAAAACATTGTCCATGAATTCTATAACTAACAATATACACGAAAAAAGTACTCAACACACAATATGCCAAATATCTGATTGAAATGTTTTAAGAAAAAGAATTAATATGCTGTAACAGGATGTTCAGAATTTTCCATGCATTCCCTTTTTTCTTAGGAATTCTTGTACACCAAAAAAAATTATATATACNAACAGGATGTTCAGAATTTTCCATGCATTCCCTTTTTTCTTAGGAATTCTTGTACACCAAAAAAAATTATATATACGAGAAACTATAGAGTACAATAAAAGCCATTCAGCTTATCTGTGAACATTCCTGATGTATGTAAAACCNTATATATACGAGAAACTATAGAGTACAATAAAAGCCATTCAGCTTATCTGTGAACATTCCTGATGTATGTAAAACCGGTTTCACCATACAGCGACATGATACGGTACAATACATCTGATGCAGACAGATGACAAACATCAATTTGGTTTCACTACCAAGTGACCCATGGTTGGCCACGAAGATCATGATAGACCTTGCTACTGTATTTTTTAGAGTGAATACATTACTATCAGCGAGGAGAGTGCACTTGAAGACCACGCCCAGGGAAAAAAATGCATTTAAAACTTAACAAAAGCACAACTGGTACAACAGATATTATAAAAGTAAAACTGTTGTGAATAGATTCTCAAAAACTAACGGTTCAACTAATTCAAGTNCTGGTACAACAGATATTATAAAAGTAAAACTGTTGTGAATAGATTCTCAAAAACTAACGGTTCAACTAATTCAAGTTTACTTTCTTTGTAGAGTTAAATAACTGTAACAAGTGTATTTCCCACTCTTTTCTTTTTTACGTAAGTGTGTATTTTATGCTTTATCTTTTCCGCCATCATCTGACGCAGACAAAAGCAACATCCGCAACGTACTTATCGCAGTCGGCTGGCAACAGCCAGCCAGCTTCACTCTGGTTACAGCTCATCGTGCTGCAGCGCATTGAGCTATTGTGAAACCAACCAGTAATTCTCATAAACCTGCTATTCCAAGTAGAATACACAAACCTTTGTACCCTGTAAAAAATGCCTAAATTACAAGTGTCATCTCTGCTTGAAGTAACAGCATTTGAAAGAGACTTTCACTCATAATTGCATTGCCATATTAAGTCATTAATGACCAATACTTAAAAAAGCAAGAATACAACAGTAAACAAAATATGAGCAAAGCTGCCTACCAA
>NQII01001354.1:498847-516868 GCA_002778355.1 Clitarchus hookeri
AAAAAAAAAAAAAAAAAAAAAAAAAAAAATTTTGAAAAAAAAAAAAAAAAAAAAAAAAAAAAAAAAAAAAAAAAAAAAAAACACACACACACACACACACTCTCTCTCACACACACACTCACTCTACCATTGTTAACGATATAGAATAAAATCAGAGAAATATATCCCTCAAATAAATTTTCTTGTACAAAATAAAAAAAAATCACATTTCACTCACTGTCATTATCACTAACATACAACCGAATGAAAGGAATAAAATATTTAACCGTATTGTGCAATATCACTAGAGACCTGAAAAAGTAGGTGTTATTTCTTTCTAAAAAAATGTGTTATTTTCTTGCTACAAAAATGGAGGTTTCTGCATGAAAATTGCTCCAATTTTTCATGTGATCTTTATAAAGACATACATAATTTGAGAAATGTCACTTTATTCGTAAAACCTGAAATTGGCAGTGTTATTCCTACTGAAAAGTGGTGTTTTTTATCAATTGTTATTTCCTTGCAAAAAATACCGAACTTCCAGAGAAATATACAGTTACATTTTTAAAACAAAACCACTAGTTTCCTATCAACAGACAACATTAAAAACAATTTCACATTTTCTTACTTAAGATATTGTATTCTGCCCAACACCTGGAACAACGGTCACAATGCACTGGCAAGGGCATAGTGTTTCATGAAGAGACTATATATAATAAATAAAAATAAATAAAAAATATATTAAAAAAAAAAAGGGGGGGGCAAGCTTGTTACACCTGGTGTGATTTTTCAAGGGTTTTGAAAGAAATACACTAGGTGTGCAAANACCCACTGACAAAACTTTTGTTTGTTCAAAACGTGTCATTTTCAATTTTTAGCAGTTTTGGAGTACTCAGAAATGGTGTTTCTAACGTGCATGACGTTTTGAAAGTACGCAACAACCCTCATCTGAAGTGTGTGTTCCTTTGTAGATGAGTACATGGGGCACATGTTTAATAGTTTTGTAGAAAAAGTGTATTTCAAACACACTGCCAACAAAGTTCAAGCGACAGGTAGGCCGGAGCCTTAAGAACAAACAAAGAAAAATTCATTCAAAGTCAAAACTTTATCTTATTATCACTTATTNCTCTTTATAAAGACATACATAATTTGAGAAATGTCACTTTATTCGTAAAACCTGAAATTGGCAGTGTTATTCCTACTGAAAAGTGGTGTTTTTTTTATCAATTGTTATTTCCTTGCAAAAAATACCCAACTTCCAGAGAAATATACAGTTACGTTTTTAAAACAAAACCACTAGTTTCCTATCAACAGACAACATTGAAAACAATTTCACATTTTCTTACTTAAGATATTGTATTCTGCCCGACATCTGGAACAACAACGGTCACAATGCACTGGTAAGGGCATACTGTTTCATGAAGAGACTAATGTAAACAATTTATACACTATTATAAATGTACTGTAAAAAAAAAAGTGCCTTGTACGAACAGGAAAAAAAATATTTATAGAGAAGTCACCTTTATGGTTTTGAACTCTCTAAACTTTCAACAACAGATTTTTTTGTTAGGCCCACTGACAAAACTTCAGTTTGTTCAAAACGAGTCATTTTTTACCGCACATATGTGTACAGAGAATATGTATGATAAAAATACAGTTAGCTGGAAGAATACTTAAAGTACATGATAATTCAATTTACAAATATATTCTACATCAGTAAATGCATATAAACACATTTTTCACAATCATGCCACTTTGTAAACTTTAAAAATTGTTGGATATTACGATGCTACGAATGTAAACAAACTCAGCGAGCTAGTTGGAGCGAATTCCATAGATAACGTGGTGCTTGGTAAAATTGAACACTACAACGGCAGGGTTTCCTAATGAGCAAATAAACTTTTGCAGGTTTGTGCACTAGAATGTTCACTCAAAGTGATGCATCATCACCTGCGCTCATGTTATCTATGGTCGTAAACACACGTTATGGAAAGTAAGACGTTTTCGTTTATGGTGATAAATCTAAGAAATCTACTGGCCAACTCTGCATGCATTTGTATTCAAATTTGCAAAATCACATAAAATACGTCGTAAGAAGTAACCATGTGTCGTAAAAAAATAATTCCCGAAAATACTACAGGATTTTGTACAATTTGTGAATTACAGCTGAAACGTTTAAAAATCACAATTTTTTTTATGTGAAAATTTGAGTTATTTTCCACGTTATTGCGTTTGCTAAATTTTCAGGTCTCTAAATATCACTGATGACACTATCTTCATAACCTCTACAGCAATGGGAAGTTCTTTGTTTCGCTTTTCTTGCATGCATTGAACAACTGTTCTTTCCAGTTCAATGCCCTTTTTTGGTTTTCCAATTTCATACACGTACAGATGGTGGGATTATGTGAAAGTAATGCATTGAGAAACAGAAAAACATCATGTGAAAACAAAAAAAAAGCAGACAATATAGTAACAATGTATTCAGAAAAATGAGGAAAGAAAGAAATTCTTCCGACCTCCCAACACAAAATAAACTATTTTTACGGGACAAATTTTTTTTAAAATTACACAACCTTAGAATTTTATATTAGTATAAACAATGTTAATATATACTCAAACCAAAGTTTAAAAAAAATAATGAGTAAACTGTAAACTAGACATCATAAACTTAACAAAACCATTAAAAAAAAAATAAACTAAACTAGAAAACAAGTGCCAATCGCTAGGTGTCTATTAATATGTGAACAAAATGGGAGGGGGAAGGAGAAAGTTACCTATATAGTGCTCAGTACATATTTACAATATTTTTTGCAACAGAAGGAGATTGCACACAGAAGAGCCATTACATCACTACAACCTATCTACTATGGTGCAGGACTACCTTCAGCCCACAGAACCAAGGCCACTTGGCAAGGCATCGCTACGAGATGGTGGAAAATATCCTGGGGTATATGATACCACAAGTGCAACTAGGTCCTCCAGTTGGGGCACAGTGCGGGGGCAGTGGTGATGTAGCACGAACCCGCTTCTCCAAGTCAAACTACAAATGTTCAATTGGGTTAATATTCAAGCTATTTGGACGCAAGGGAAACTCATGCAAATTTACTGTCATGTTCCTCGAACCATCCTTCAAAATCCTAGCAGCGTGGCATGGTGCACTGTCATGTTGGACGTGGCCGTTGCCAGGAGGGAAAACTGTTGACATGAACTTGGTCCCCAATAACGTCCAGATAACGGACAGCTGTCAGGGGTTGGTGTATCAGAGTAATTAATGTGCCCCCAATGTTTCCCATGTAAACATTACCCAGACCATCACACCTCCTCCTTCAGCCTGTCTCCGCCCAAAAGTACACCAAGGACCCATACCCTCCTATGGTAATCAGTGTACACACGGTCGGCCATCTATGTGAACAACCAGGAATCTAGATTCATCACACCTGGTGACCATTTTCCAATCATCCACAGTCCAGTGTTAACGAGTTTATGGCCCTCTCATATGCTGTTGTTGATGAGGTGCAATCAGTATGGGGGTAGGAGTGGGTCTTCAACTCCAGTCCCATCCGCTGTGTGCTGTGAAACATTGTCCTGGTCACCAATGTTGTATGTAGGTGTAGTTTCTCGAACAGTGGTCTTGCAATGGCTCTAAACAATGTGCAACCGCCTCCACCGCCCTCTGGCATAAACACACTGTAGTCTACATAAGGATAGACGTGTCATTTCCACATTGTAGCACCATTTTGATGTGTGCTCACAACAGCAGCACAAGAGTAACCAACAAGATGGGCCATTTCCTACCAAGGTGCTGTGCGATCACAATCTGACCTCTGTCCAACTCAGATAGAACTGTCACTTTTTCCATTCTGAAGCTGCAGATACTACTAACAGTGAGCCTGTGAACCTTCCCTACACATACCATGCTGCCAGCGTGTCATGTGTAACACTCCACACGAAAAATGTTCCTGGATAATAGTGTAATGGCTCATTGAAAATGTTCCTGGGAAAGGATGGTCATAATGTAAAGACTCGTGTATATACACACCCTTCTACAGTATCATTTTATTTTGAAAACATCTAGTTATTGAAATCAATTAATATTTCAATTAAAAAAGAATAATTTTCAACCAGAGACAAACAGGGATGTGATGCATAAAACAACACTCCACCACAATTTTTGGGTTTTGGGGGCTAAAATCAGTCCAAAAAGATGAATTTAACAAGTGCAGTGAATTTAAAGATCCATTCTTGAGAACCACAATGACTCTTAAATTAAGGGTTTAACTGTAACAAAAATAGAACATCCATCCATACCACCAATAATTTTAAGGCTTCCGCCTACATGGACCTTTTTTCCGCATTTGAGGCCGAGAAGCGGGGGAGTGATAAGGGCGGCACACAACAAGTGCGCCATCGCCGCTAAGCGCAAGGCTCTGCAGTGTTCTAGTCGCACTCCATGTACCTACGAACATGGTACTTTCAGCAGTAACCCTATTATTTCATTGGTGGAAAGTCTGTAGGAAGGTTCACTACAGAGCCCTTGAGTAGTTTTGTCAGTACGTATCCTATGCATATACTTTGAGATATAGCGTTTTAAAAAAGCAATTTTTAGCAGTTTTGGATAGTTTTGTAGAAAAAGTGTATTTCAAACACACTGCCAACACAGTTCAAACGCCAGGTAGGCCGGAGCCTTAAGAACAAACAAAGAAAAATTCATTCAAAGTCAAAACTTTATCTTATTATCACTTATTTATAGCCTGTGAAGGATAGAAAAGCAAAGCAATACAATTTTAGTAATTCAAAATGTATCATATGAGGCAAGTAACAGGGACAATAAATACATGTAAAATACAGAGAAAAAAAAAAAACATGCTAATAAACATTAAACTATTAATGCAAATGTAATTCCTTACCTTTTAGTTCCCGTGGATCTCCTATGGCTGCATGGTAACGTTCACAAAGAATTATGCCTTGCAAATAATTTTAATGACAGTATAAGCAAAAGAACTAGTAATTATTTTTAATTCATGCTCACATATTTGTTTATTAAGAATTTTAAGAAATGGTTGTCAATCATGAATAAATACTTGTAAAACTCCTCTGATGCCCCCACATGTTTATCTGTAGAAAGCAGGATGTTGGTAACGTGGACATTAATTACTGTAATACTAGTTTCACGTGTTATGTTAATTAAAGTACTATTCTCTTTAGGCAAGGAAGAGACGCTTTATTTTATTAATACAGTAAGAAAAATGGAAGAAAATGTGGGTCTCTCATAGATTATATAACACAGATATTGTGTAGGCTGATTTTCGCCAAAAAAATAAGACAATTTGATGGAAGCAGATATATACCCAGAGTTATAAAAATTGTTAGATATAAATTCAAATTTTTTTTTCAAAGACTGAAAGTTTTATATCACCAAAGAAATTATCTAAATTAATGATAAGCTACTTTAGACTGCAGCTCCAACTATTCATTCTGAATATTACATCACATACTAAGAAATTAAGTAAAAAATGTTTACAAACATAAATATTTAAAAAATAACTACAGAAAAGATATGGAAAAACTTTTAATTGGATTAAAAACCCACAAGTATTTTACCATCGCAAATTCACTAGTTAATGCACACAACTTTTCAGCATATGGTTATAATACATGGGTGAGACAGCAATTCAGCCTGATTTGGCAGCCTGTACACTATTCTATTTCACTATGGTGAAACAACCATTTAAAGTATCTATTCAATATGGGGGTACCACAAACGTCACAAGATGATTTTTCACTGGTCAGAGGTATTTGGTGGTGCTTTGTGCCATTTTAAAGCTACTGTGCATGCATGCTTACAATAAATATAACGGAAAAATTAAGGCACACNGGTGGTGCTTTGTGCCATTTTAAAGCTACTGTGCATGCATGCTTACAATAAATATAACGGAAAAATTAAGGCACACAGGCCAGTTTACCCAACAAATGTCACTCGCACTCAGTTACATAGATATTTTCAAGTTACAGTATGTATTCTATTGTACCCTGAAAATTCAAGGACTTTCAAGGACTGTAAATATCCTGTATACATGTTAGTTTTCAAAATAAGCATGCTGTTAACTACTTTCTCCTATACTTATTACTCAATACTAATAAAAAAAATGCATGCACATACATTTGTATCCTAACTGCAGATACTGAACTCACCTCGTTGTAACTTAATGACGACTGGAGAGAAAAGCAGCAAGCATGGAAAAAAAAANAACTGCAGATACTGAACTCACCTCGTTGTAACTTAATGACGACTGGAGAGAAAAGCAGCAAGCATGGAAAAAAAATAAAAAAAATATTAACAATGCAGTTTACCAATTTCACAAATCACACTAACTACACTTAAATGAAAATTNAAAAAAAATAAAAAAAATATTAACAATGCAGTTTACCAATTTCACAAATCACACTAACTACACTTAAATGAAAATTGCCACAATTTTCGAAAATCAGACATAAGCGTGAATATAAAAAAATGCATAAATTTCACAACCAAATCTTTTAAATTACACGAAAAAAGTTTTGTGAACATCAACCAATCAATATCAATGGTGGTTTTGCATGAAAAAACCAAAACAGTTAAATTTTATTTTCTAATTTTTTTCCCCTTTGTATCCTTTATTATACATACTGAATTTCATGAATGAATAACTCCTAAAACATGATTTTCAATTAATGAATTACACCTAACGCACAAAAACAGACATGCATGCATATATGCGGACACAAATTCATTTTTGTCATATTTGCGATAAATTTGGACAATAGAGCATGTCAAATGCAAAGTAATCTATTAACACCGCTGGTTGACAAGTCCAAAATTGGAAATATTCTGAATATTTCGGAGTCATAAACATAGGACTAGGAACATATGAATATAAAGACTAGCAATTATTGTCAAGCATATTTTGAAATTTGCATATTCTGAGGAGTTCTGAATTTGAAATTGTTCAACTACAGTACTATGCACCTAAAATAACCTTGTGAAACATACCAATAAAGTAGTTCACAAATGAACAAAGATACAGATGCCTCATACACTTTTTAGGCCTAGGATACAATTTAGGTGTATGTATAGGTGGTTTGGTTTCGTTGGTATGCGAGACTTTTACTCTATGTGATTAACACATTCACCGCTGGTGATGCTTATACACTGATGAGGAATTACATGACCATCCCGACCCAGGAACATTTTCCACGCAAGAGGGTTGCATGCGACACTCGCTGTTGGTAGTGTCTGTGGCGTCAGAATGGGAAAAGCAGCATATCTATCCAGAGTTTGACAGAGGTCAAATAATAATGGCACGGCACATTGGTACTAGTCTCTGAAACAGCCAGTCTTATTGGTCGCTCTCGTGCTGCTGTTGTGAGCATGTGTCAAATGTGGCGCAACAATCGGGAAACGACATGTCGCAAGCAATGCATTTCAAAAAATCAAGAAAAATATTATTACACAGTATCAAAAAAGGAAACTAACTCTACCAAGATGCTGGAAAGACAATTTGATCAAACTCAAAAAAGTACATATGGCTGCATTTACTGAAAAAAATAGAATGTGTTCAACAAGGGTAAAGGTCAAGTGCTGCCCACAAAGAATTCATTGAGAAATAAATATGCAAAATTTGCTAGAGTTATTAACTTCAAAGCTACCACCTTCCTTAGAAATTTATCCAGAGAATGCATTCAAATGCATTAGTTTTATCTGTCTCTTGTAGCATGCTAATCATACTATTATGTTATGGAATTTGTACGGATACAAAGAATAAATTACTTATTTCCAGAAATTAAATGTATAAAAAAAAAAATTGTTTTCACAATTATTTGATTTTTAATGTGGGTTTCCAATCCAGTTATTTTCAATACAATGTACATGGTAGCTTAGTCAGTGTAAAGGATCACTGGGCCGGAGAAAATTTGTAATCCTCCTATAAAATTAAATAAGTTGTAAAGGAAAAACATAAGAATAACATACCACCGTTCTTTTCAAAGGAAATCACGAGTTAAACCACGGATCTAGCCATGGTACCAGTCTGCACCTATTGTACACTTCCATGGTGGAAATAAAATTGCATCACTTCTTGCTCAAAGTTAAAAAAAAAAAAATTAGTGTAAGCAAGCAATATTGCACTCATACCTTTTCTTTTACATCCCTGAGCTACCTAACTGAAACTGAAATCGCTTATGGCGGTTGGAAATAAAGTTAGGGTTGCACTAACAAATTGTAGTAGAAATTTGTTGCGATATGGCGAAGTAACAGTCTTTGAATGCCCACCAAAAGCTGTCCCTGAGGTAAGATGACTGACCTAGCGCCATCCAGGAACAATAAAGATTGTATGCCAAAAAAAGTTTGTGTGATATGCTAACATTACAATAAATACAGACACCTGGTACTAACAAGACAATATATAATTAAAATATAAATTAATTAATAAATAATAATTTTAACATTTCAAGAAATTGCCAGCTTAATATAAGTTTTCAATAAATAACTTTTGTTTTCAAAGTACTTTTGAATATTTAAATAATTATGCTAAATAGACAGATGGTCAAAAATAATCAGGCTACATATACTTACCCTAAGTTGGGGTACTCATAGGTATTACAAAATATTAACAAATAAAAAAAATACTTTTGAGAAGTATTAAAACAAATCAAAAATGAATTAGCTACACAGTAAAAGCATGGTCCCATGGAAAAAAGGTATTGTCAGTGTTTTCAAAACATTTTTGCTATTCCAGACAGGATCAGTGCGGCTGTGATGTTTTGGTGATGTTTTCACAAATCTCGCCAATCTACATCTCAATTTTTACCAGGAATCAAACCTGAACTGCTTTAATGGGAGGCAGTAAGCCAGTGTGTTAGAGAAGTGACACAACCACATTTCCCAGTTGATGACAATGGATAAAAAGGGTTCAGTATGTAATTTTTTATTATTCACAACATAAAATAAATTTATAATCCATTTACAGTATTTTGAGCAAGCTTTGTATTTTGTGATTTACATAATTATTTATTAACACTTAAATTTAAATGTATGTTACTCACCTCTCATAAACACTTTAATAATGAGCTCTGGAACATCATCCACATCAAACACATCAGTTGTAGGTTTTAATGGTGACAGAAGAATTGACTCCATTTCCTCAAGACCACATATAAGGCTTAGAAAATCCCCATTTACCAGACTCTGCGAAGAAAATATATGAAATATTCGCAAATAATGTTTACACATGTATGCAAGTGTGTTTACTGCAAGTGCACGCACGCACACACACACACATTTGCTGTTCATTGTAAAATTAGCACTTTTGAAACCCTGAATAATATCTACTTGTACGCATGTTGTGTCTTCTTCTACCGTATGTAAAATGAACATTGCCACGTGCCTCATCACTTTATTCATGTGTCAGTTAAGTGAAACTGTGATATTATTGTTATTAATATAAGTATTATTTTTTAAAAAGTGAAAGAAATAATTTAAGTTATCACAAATGGTTTCCTAACACTTTTNCACACACACACATTTGCTGTTCATTGTAAAATTAGCACTTTTGAAACCCTGAATAATATCTACTTGTACGCATTTTGTGTCTTCTTCTACCGTATGTAAAATGAACATTGCCACGTGCCTCATCACTTTATTCATGTGTCAGTTAAGTGAAACTGTGATATTATTATTATTAATATAAGTATTATTTTTTAAAAAGTGAAAGAAATAATTTAAGTTATCACAAATGGTTTCCTAACACTTTTNTATATATATGGGCAGGGACAGTGACTTTCTCCTAAGGCAGATTTCAGAAGTGCTCACTTTATCGTGAACAGCCGTCTCTCTCTCTCACACACCACACACGCACACACAAACACACAATTTCTTTTCATTATGATTACCTTCAGAATCAAGTATCGGACTACCTCGATTCTTAACAGCCATCAGCAAATGCAGTTAGCTTTAACCACAGCTAGGGACGTCAGTTTTTTTGCAAGGCGTGAAATTGTGAAGTTTTTGCGGAATTTGCTTTAGTTATCTGAAATATTTTAATAATTAAACGCTTCGCGAAAAAACAGAAAAATTGCGTAAGATCGACATTGAAGCAAAACGCGTACTTGGTTTGAGCGATATATTGTAGTAATTTATGCTGAATAGTGTTTGAGAATATTTGCATAATCAATTGCTAGTCGAAACGACTTTCGATAGTATTGAACGATAAAATAGCTTGATAAAGGCATATGTTTTGGCTATCAGAAAAAGTGGTTATTTATTGAACTGGATGTTAAAATTTTTGATAGTACAGTGTAAATTACAAAGGGAGACTAACATTTCATAAAATTAATATTGCAGTGTGCAAGTATTACAATAAAATATAAAGAGAATGTGTGTACCTCAAACATACAAACAGCAACAGCACTGCACGTAAACATGAACAATAGTTATTGGTCTGGCGCAACTTTNTGTGTACCTCAAACATACAAACAGCAACAGCACTGCACGTAAACATGAACAATAGTTATTGGTCTGGCGCAACTTTACATTTTGCTAACCTCGACGGCCTCAGCGGAGATAACTAAAATCTAAAATGTGAGTAAGTTATTTCAACCAAATTAGTTTTTATGGTGGGAAACACAAATAAATACTCTCAAATTATTTAGTGGAATTTTATTTTAGGTTTAGGGATTGTAATGACGCAATATTCTTAATTTTTCGGGACTCTGGTGTAAAATTCTTTCGTGTGTATGAAGCTTTGGAAAGCTTCTTAATATTTTTATCGGGTCTGAAGTTTAAAGCCGCGGTGGCTCGTTTCCCGTGATAGTTTATCTGGCAGACGTGTGCGTTTGTAGGTTATCGGGAGGACGTTTGCGTGTTACGTTTTATCAGGAGTCCGGTGGTGTTTCGTTTCGAACTTTGGTTTTTTGAGGAAGCGTCAGCATTAATTAGATTAGTTCGTTTCTGTGGATCAGGCAACGTCGACAGGTTTCAGTTCCTTCGGCGTAGTTTAATGCGTCAACAAATGTTATACGAAATGAGAGGTTAGTTTATCGGAATGTTGAATGCGTCAACAGTTTTAGTTCCTCCAGCCCATTTTCAGGCAATGTCAACAATTTTTTTTTGTACTAGAGGTTAGTTTCTGTTGACGGCGCAGCAGTTGATAACGTGTTCAGAGCGGGACACGTGCAGTTTTAGATGACTCTGATGGCAGATGCGGGATGCCGGGCGCTTATCTTGGGAGAAGGGGGCGATAGGCCTGCACATAAATACTAGTGGCGTCTATCGCCTCAGGGAGAAAAAGTAACCAACCGTTGAAGACGCATCGGGCGTGAGAAGACGCATCAGGCGTGAAGTATTTCACCCACACCGGCAAGCACCCGCGACCGTTTATTCTTTTCACATCATTTCTTTTCAACTTAACTTAAAGTCTATCAACTTATTTCCGCCGGTGTGGGGGGGTCGCTAGGGTGCCAGGAGGGAACGAAAATCCCTCCTGCCTTCGTAACTTAGTCTTGCGATGCAAGTTTTGAGACATTAATAAACGGTAAACCACTGTGGCGCTGGTCTGTACTTGTATATTTATCTCTGAACGGTTCGTACTCTGCATACTGGACATTCGTATGTGAACTGTGTTATTCAAATGATAAATAAAGTATAGAACAAAATACAAAATACTCTGGAAATTTCTTTCTTTCTTAAGTAACTAGCGTTCAATTAACTGAGTCTCGTGTTTCTACCTTCTGATCTAGTCGAGGGCAAGCCGTGGCAACGTAAACAGTCGACAGTAACAAGTGCGGAACTATTACAAAGATGGCGCCCACCTGTGAGGCTGCATTATTTTAAATATAACGTAAACGTAACAAGGCCGGAACATTACAGGATGTAACGATTTCACTTTTCCTCTATTCTTGATCTCAATACCACTCGATTGAAAAAATTGAGATTCTTTTAGTTAGAAACAATTACTTTACAGAACTAATTACTGTATAGGAGGGTGTGAAATTTAATTTAAACTAGGCCTACATTTGTAGTAGGCCTATTACTAACATAATATAACACTTGAACAGTGGGAGCATATTCATATTAAATTCCAAAAAGTTTGTAAGAGACATATGAATAATATTGAAAACACACACACACATATATATATATATATGTATATACAGGGGATGGACAAAATAATATGAACACTTGACATATACACAATATTTATTTATTAATAAGGTGTTGGGCCACCNTATTAAATTCCAAAAAGTTTGTAAGAGACATATGAATAATATTGAAAACACACACACACATATATATATATATATATGTATATACAGGGGATGGACAAAATAATATGAACACTTGACATATACACAATATTTATTTATTAATAAGGTAGTTGGGCCACCATTTGCTTTTAGAACAGCTGCAATTCTTAGCGGAATAGATTCGTAGAGTGTCTGAATAGTTTCCAACGGAATGTTGTCCCATTCTTGTACCAAAACATCTGCCAATTGCTTCAATGATGTTGGAGATGGAAATCTGCTCCTCACACTCTGCTCTAAAACTCCCCATAACGGTTCAATTATGTTGAGGTCTGGCCAGGGAAGATGTTTGATGATATTCTAATGCTCCTCAAACCAAGACTGAACCTTTTTGGCTGTGTGTATGGGCGCATTATCATCTTGGAATATGGCAGTGTTTGGCAGCAATATGCTAGTCATAGTAAGAACTTCATCATTGAGGATGTCGAGATATTCATTCGCAGTAATCCGGCCAGTGATGTGAATGAGAGGACCAGCTGAATACCACGATATAGCCGCCCAAATCATAACGGAACCTCCCTCATGCTTGACTGTAGGAAGCAGGCAGTCCGGATCATAGGCTTCTTTTGGGGTTCTCTATACATAAACCCGGCCGTTTGTAGGAAACAATGTAAACGATGATTCATCGGACCATACCACATTCTTCCAATCATCAAGTGTCCAGGTTTTATGATCGTGGCACCAATTCTTTCGCAGCTTAGCGTTGGCTTCTGTTATAAAAGGTTTCGCAATCGCAGCCCTTCCATTAATGTTAGCTTTGTGGAGTTCCCGCCGTACTGTTTTTGTCGAAACAGTATTACTCAAGTGAGTGTTGAGTTCTGCTGTCACTTTTGCCACGGTAGTTTTATGTTGTCTGGCCACAATTCTTTTTTAATGTTTGTCTGTCTCTGTCAGTTAACTTTGGGTTTTACCCACTATTCCTCTTCGCCGATGATGTTTTACCATGTTTTGTGTATGCTGTCATTACCGTGGATACTGTCGCTCGTAAAACGTTAAACAATTCAGCTGTTTTCGTCACAGACGCTCCCGCTAACCGAGCACCAAAGATTTGCCCTCTTTCGAAGTCTGAGAGATCACACATTTCACCGATCGCTTGTTTTAACCGTCGCAGAACAAAGCGTATAATACACTGAAATATAACCTACAAGACTTGGCACATAAACTGTGCAATACATACGCGTCACATTATTTACACGGAAGCAGTATTGCCAACATGCAACAAAATGTACTATATTGCATGGTGTTCATATTATTTTGTCCATGCCCTGTATATAAAAAGAATCTTCTGCAATTATAGAACAGAATGTTACCACTCACTATACAGTGGAAACTCTATCCATCGAATTTCAGGAGACTGACATAAAAATTCTGTACATGTGGACTTGACATAGTAAACCAAAAAACCCAACCTCATTAAACTTTATGTTGAAAACATTCATAGGCGTATGTTAGGTATTTGCCAAGTTGTAACTAAAATAAAACAGTGCAAATGGGAATATTAAAGAAAACATTCATAATACAGTAGAACTATGTTATAAAGTTATCAAGGGAACTAAAAACACAAATAAAAATATGGCACCGCTGTTTCTTGTCGTTGCTGATGTCTATTGTTATTATTTATTATTTTTTGTTACAAAGTACGAGTTAAGTGCGACATCATGACAAATTCAACAATAGGTTATTTTGGAATTGGTAAATTACATAAGTAGGACTAAATGCAGGGCAGTGAGATGTAAGCAAAAACAATGTGGGTTGAAAATTTATTTTATTTGAGTTTTCTATTGGTATTACTTTTGCATGTGTACATAATGTACTGTATCCAGACTTCGTATGCCTTGGTAAGTACAGAAGTCAATACTTCTTTGTTTAATGAACGGAGCATGTAATTTTCGGCGATGCTACAGAAATTTTTGTTTGATCGATATAACAAAAATTAAATTTTGAGTTGGGCAAAAACAAACTTTTTTTAACATTATTTACATATGAATTTTGTTGGGACCACATAAAATGGTGGACACAGACTTTCGGTCCAACCATGTATGATGGTTAGTCCACTGTATTTCATGGCACGTTATATGGCTACACTACATATTTCAAAATATCTTACCAATTCTAATGCACGAAGCCTCGCTGGCCGTTTTTTGAGCTGCGAAATTCTAAACATTATCTTCTCACACTCATCTTTCCTGATGTTGTACCTTGCCAGTTTCTCCTCTGTGAGATCAAGTATAGCCTCATAGCCAAGTCCATCAAAAAGCCAGTGATATGGGCAAAGACTCACAGATTTCAACCATATGGAAACATCTAAAACATAAAAATATGAATACATTGATAGGAATAACGAATGATAATCACAATGCAGTTTGGGATACTAGCAAAATAAATAAAATATTATTTTCAATGGATCTTTAGTCAATCATAAAAAAAACTTACTTAATAAAAATTAATTGTTGTTTAAGGCCTTTGCCAAGTTCATCTGTTCAAAACTGACAATTTTATGTCTATTTACCCACTAAAACATAATAACTTAGAAAATAAATTTAACAAGCACTGACATATAGGAACATGTGCTTTGTAAACTGGCAGTTAACCACTTAAATTTGACACTTTTCAAATGATTTATTCAAACAAATCTTCAGTCAATATATAGCTGGAACTTAAATTAAATTAACAAAAATATTTCAACTTGTGTCACTTAACATATTTTCCCCAAAAAATGTACTCAAATTTCTATTTAAACTTGGACGAACTGCTGGCCCACTAAAGCAGATTAAAACAAAAAGCTTTACAAATACACAAATATCCCCAACACTACACTTTCCATACACACTCACTTCCTAATAAAATGTTGCTTCTCTATANTTCTCTACAATTGAAAACTAGCCTGTGTTCCAATTCAATTACATTTGTGAGCATGTAGCAGTTCTCATTAAGGGCGCCGCCTACCTGCCGCTTGAATTCTGTTGCAAAGTGTTTGAAATACACATTTTGAAAATAAAATCACTTGACGGGTTCCCATTATAACAATACACGAAAAGAAAACACACCTCAGATGAGGTCCGAATAACGTTCTAACAACATCCCGCACATTAGAAATACTATTCTCGAGCCCTCCAACATAGTTAAAAACAGCTTTTTCTCACTGCTGTATTTCAAAATAAACACGTGAAAACTATTATAGAGACATGCACTGAACTTTGCTGCAGACTTTTCACAAATAAAAAGATAGTAACATCGTTTAAGTTCCATAGATACATGCAGCACCACGAGAACATTGCACGCCAGTTCAGAGCCTTACACATAGGCTTGATGTGCATGGCTTTGTCACCCTTATGGTTCCTGTGCAAATACCTCGAAAGTAGGTGACGGCCTTAAGTCACAGCACACCTATACAGTTATGCCCACAACGGCCACTGACATTAAGGAACTAATTTTGGATTTTTTTTCTTGAACGCTGAGTGAGGCCACATACAAAATACACTTACCCTTCAAAAATTCTTTCCTAAACACAGTATCAACTTCATTTGCTTTTGAACCTACAAACAAAAAGAACCACCATACTCAAATGGCAGGAATGTACTCAAAATTATCTCAAACACAGTTTGAGAACCTGAAACATTTTTTGAAAGCAACGCACGTTCCTATTAAAGGCTTTACGGGCCTACTGGGCTATAACAAGAGCAACAGAAAGCAAGAGATGAATGACTATAAATAGCAAACAGCTCATTGGTGAAGATTTATTTCACTAATATAAAATAATGCAGGTAACACTTACATCAGTAAAACTTAAGCTGCAAGTAAAACATAAACCTGTTTGCACCATTATAATATAGAAGATATCTGTCTTTCACTTCGGTAGCTTCTTATATTCAGTAATTTGACTTTTTTTTTTTTTTCACTTTGAAAATTATTTTCAGCATTAAAAACTGTAATTCACTTAAAATTTACACAAATTTTTGTATACGTGCTGATTATCATCTTCCCTAGCTTGCAGATCCGATTCACCATACATTCAGGGAAGAGACACTTTTTTTTTCTTGCCATCTTTGGCTGTATTCCTTTTACTACCATCAGCAGAGTGTGTTGAGAGTTGCTTTATCGACTGATGCTGCTGAGGCATCGCTGACGAGTGGTGTTTTGGCATCTGGGTTGGGAGGCTACACCGTCTGCCGAGACCACTGCTGTGTAGAAGGTAGGGCAGTTCTCAGCAGTTGCAGACGTAGTAACAAACAATAAGAAACTGTAGCATTGCTGTTATCTGCTGAGGATGCAAAGAGAGTAAGGATGAGTTAGCATTCAATTATCATATTTACTCGAATCGAAGACACCATTGGTTCTAAGATGCACCTAGTTTTTTTGGGGAAAAACCTGGTGAAATAAATTATTGGTATACATATGAGGCCACAGGTTAAATCACCACTTCAGTAGGAAATTTAATTTCTGAAGGAAGTTAAATTTTGCCTACGATAGAAATGGTTTTCCATCAAATCAAATACCTTTTTGGTAAAAACACATATTTTGTGAGAACCTATTCAGCTCCAACTATATCCATGAATCACTCGGCTTCATGCGTGACACCTTGGTAGCTCATAATGTTCTGCAACTCAGTACGAAACCATGGAGTTTATCATGCTCAAAGAATGAAAATTCAATAAGTTCATAATCCTGCAGAACAATGCCGTATATACCATGGTAGGTGGGTTCAGAAGGCTAAAAGTAATATGTACAAGTGCACTGGAGAGTTTTCTAATCTGCCAGTTGCCTAGAGGAATTCCTTGGCATTACATTTATCACGGCCTGACTCCCACACGTTGGTGAAGCTCCTCATGACGATACTGGGAACACCGAACCTCAGTGCAGCCAGCTCGACAAAATAGTTACGCACTGTACCACCGGGTGGATGGACACAGTCATAGACACATTTACCATCGTGCACCAGGGTTACAAATGTTATTTGTAGTCGACTTGTCAATATTTGGAAAACAAAATTTACACA
The DNA here is from genome assembly GCA_002778355.1 of Clitarchus hookeri. Lineage (NCBI taxonomy): Eukaryota > Metazoa > Arthropoda > Insecta > Phasmatodea > Phasmatidae > Clitarchus > Clitarchus hookeri. Next base: position 516,159 of record NQII01001354.1, read on the forward strand.
ATATTATTTTAAACAATATTCAGCACAACAGAAAAATTTGCCAATTATATTACACTGTTCTATTTGAAGTTATTTCAGGCAAAAATGTTTTTTTTACACAGATGACAAGACAAAACCTATGTCCTAAAACAGAAAAGAATGTAGCGAGAATTGCTGCACCCTAAATAACATTATGGTACAAATTTCACCCAATAAAAATGCCTCAAAATTATTTTCTGGTTACTGTTGTTTACTACGCACCAACAGTATCACCTGCCTCTAAGGTCTAATGAGAATCACAAAATTGCCCATACTAGTTATAGTAGAGTAAAAACATAATTTTTTTTTTGTGAAACTGACCTGATTTTGCATTCTCAACTGGTTTCCCTTGAACAGTTTCCAACTGTACCTGCAAAAATATTTTGTAGTTATTTTCCTACTGAATACCTATTACATAAATATACAGATATGTAGCATCCTTACTTGCATTTTGCATTAAAAAAAATATATATATATATATATATCTAATATATAAAATTCTCCCGTCACAGTGTTAGTCACTGAACTCCTCCGAAATGGAAACAACGTTTGCCGGGTCAGCTAGTATCTAATATATAAAATTCTCCCGTCACAGTGTTAGTCACTGAACTCCTCCAAAATGGCTGAACCGATTTTTATGAAATTTTTTATGTATACTCGGTAGGTCTGAGAATAGATTTATATCTATTTTT
>NQII01001355.1:0-16173 GCA_002778355.1 Clitarchus hookeri
AAAGTATAAAATGTAAAATATTCTTATTAATTACACCTTTTTATACCCAGTAATTGTTAAACTACATAAATCAACTAAAATTAAATTAAATTAAAAAAATTAGGGAGAAGGACAGAGCAGAAGTAACCTCCTAGTGAGTGTATCTGCTAGTCCTAATTGAAAGCTATAAATACAGGTTGTCAAGTAATTTGTGGATACAGACTGCACCACACGAATCTGTGATCAAAACTAAGTAGAAAATTTTCTTTAGCAAACAGTGTAAGGTCCTTAGTTTACAAGACAAACGAAATTAAAGTAGATAAAATGACTATTTCATGTGAAGCACAGCACATAAAACGTTGAAACGTCATAACAGGTATTTGAAGTTTGCTCTGCCCATAGCAATGCACTTTTTTGCACGTTTGATGCATGTAGCATGCACANAAAGTATAAAATGTAAAATATTCTTATTAATTACACCTTTTTATACCCAGTAATTGTTAAACTACATAAATCAACCAAAATTAAATTAAATTAAAAAAATTAGGGACAAGGACAGAGCAGAAGTAACCTCCTAGTGAGTGTATCTGCTAGTCCTAATTGAAAGCTATAAATACAGGTTGTCAAGTAATTTGTGGATACAGACTGCACCACACGAATCTGTGATCAAAACTAAGTAGAAAATTTTCTTTAGCAAAAAGTGTAAGGTCCTTAGTTTACGAGACAAACTACATTAAAGTAGATAAAATGACTATTTCATGTGAAGCACAGCACATAAAACGTTGAAACATCATAACAGGTATTTGAAGTTTGCTCTGCCCATAGCAATGCACTTTTTTGCACGTTTGATGCATGTAGCATGCACANTCATAACAGGTATTTGAAGTTTGCTCTGCCCATAGCAATGCACTTTTTTGCACGTTTGATGCATGTAGCATGCACAGAGCTTGGCCGCCGGATGCACCCGTGGCCATTGCCATGTGAACTCCATGGCCTCTTTGGCACTACTGAGCTCGCCTCGGCTACTTTCCTTGTCGTATGACCAACGCAACAGTGCAGCATTGCCACATTACCTCACCTTTATCTAATTGGAATACCACATGTCTGCTACAATTGTTTTTGGAACTGTCATTGTTCTCGTAAACGAAAGGTCTTAAACATTTTTACCAAAGAGTATTTTCTACTTGATTTGGACCACATTTTAGTGTGGTGCAGTCCGTATCCACGAATTACAAGACATCCTGTATATTTGAAATGCAGCTTCCACAGATTGGAAAGCTTGGAGTCCACAATACCATACAATTGAAATACAAAAATGTTTACAACACCACAGACTCTGACAGTTACAATTCTGAGGACATCCACAAACACTGTAGTTCACTATCCAAGACTGTGGCATTGAAGTGTATTACATCCAACCTGATATTTACATTGTAAATAGGGATGGATCGGTTCCTGTTGTCAGTTCTCTGTTCCACCGGTTCTTAGCCTTGAGAACAGGAACAGAGAACCAGAGTTATGTTCTCTGTTACTTAACTCTATTTATAACAGAAACAGTCATCGTTTCGGCCACATTTGTACTAAGTATAATAATAATTTACAAGTAAAATTTATTCGCCAGAAAACAACACACGCCACACAAACACAAGTACGCTACTGTAAAAAACCAGTCTATAAACCCTAAATTAAAAGAAACTGTTAAAGGATTGCAGAATCCTGGTGTGTGCTCTATGCACGAGATTTTATGCGCTATCCAACGTAGTAACACTACCGTCATTCCAATGAACTACTCAAGAGGTCGGTCACGGGAAAATGGCATCCAGTAAACTTTTCATACGTTATCAGTGGAAACTATGGCCATTACAATATGGTTATGAAATTATGGAAATGCAAGGAGGCAAAAATATATATACTATGAAAACTCGTGTCGAAAAATACATTGTTTCATGCAAATAGATAAATTTTTACCTGTATGTGAAATAGCAGGTAAGGAGTGTGTTTTTAATGTCTACAGAAAAAACAAGCCTTGGCTGTAATTGTAAGATTATTAAAATTTATACAACTTGAATAAGTGGAGGGTGGCAGGGAGAGAGACAAGTTGAGGGAGGGGCGAAAGGGAGGGGAGAGAGANATTAATGGCTCAAATAAGTATAACGTGTCAAATTAATGACTCAGAACTGAAAATAAATGTGTGTGTGTGTGTGTGTGTGTGTGTGTGTGATGGTTCTTGTTAATAATTCTGGTTTTTATCACGTTTCTAAATTAATTATTTAACGTTGTATCATTGCAAACAACCTCGCTCAGATCTAATGATACTGATTTGCCACCGCATCAAATGGCAAAAATTTATGAAAACTGCCAGTTATCATGATCAGTAACATTCCAGCGCTAATAACTATGGAAAAAAGTTTTGCTATTTACATTATTTCTCTTTTTACATCTTCCCTCAAGCTATTTGCACTTGCGCTCTCTTGGCTACTTAATCCCTCGATTAATGCCCGCAGTNTCTTTTTACATCTTCCCTCAAGCTATTTGCACTTGCGCTCTCTTGGCTACTTAATCCCTCGATTAATGCCCGCAGTGCTTCCAGTTCTGCAGACATTTCTATACGTAGTCAACATTCACTGCACGGGCACTGAGATGGTTGTACAAAACAGTCTTTAATTCTTCGGANGACATTTCTATACGTAGTCAACATTCACTGCACGGGCACTGAGATGGTTGTACAAAACAGTCTTTAATTCTTCGGACTACAAATATTACAATTAACTAAATTTTCTTAGCATCTCTAATTACTAGCCTTTAGCCTAACTTGATTTACAATTGATTAATTAATAACTATCTCCATCCCACTTCTGTCACCAGTGTTACAAGATGCCTGAGGGGCGTATCTAAGTTCATAAGGGATGGAGGTCTTTGATTTTTAATTTATTCATACAGCTACTATTTACAACATTGAATTACCTATCACCACTATTACTATTTTAATTTTTTAATGAGAGCAATATTTAATGTCTATCTCAACTATAATTAACGTCCTTCTCAATGTCACTGCTTGGTTATAGTCAATTAAGTCACTCTCATCATTAACACATGTTCAATCTGTCTGTTGCCATAATTTGAAATGTCTTGCACTCAAAAGCATCCAATTCAATAGTCCCACTTGCCAGTCACACACTTCACTGCACCAATGCTTGCAGTCACAGATTTTACTCCCGCTGGTAACTTTCGTCGCCACTCGTTGTAAGTCATCTATCGCTTAGGGTCATACATTCGCCAAAACTCCAGACTCTCATAAACTCCCCGCTCGGAGGTCCATCGCGCTTATATAGTATCAGCAGCCAAGATCTGGAACATTCCCCGCAACCCGAGTCAAGCTNCGCTTATATAGTATCAGCAGCCAAGATCTGGAACATTCCCCGCAACCCGAGTCAAGCTGAGAGACAAGAATGATAAACCAGAAAATTCTTTCAGATAAATGCAGAAATTCTATCCGCTGAATGTAAGGAGCGTGCGAGCCACCAAACGCTTATCGCAGCCAATGCGGCCTGTGTGAGCTGGTGTTTGCTTTCGCAGCCTGCTCTCAGTTTACTTGCAAAACCTTCAAACATTCCTGCTCTTGCAAGCGATGCAAAGCAATGAGTGCATAACAATAAAAATAAGCTTGAAATATTGGCAGAATAAATTTGTTTTCAAAGATATTATTACAATTTATTTCTTCCTTGTGTGTTCCACTTAGGTTAGTATGTTTTTTATGTGCTTAAAGGAAATATTTTAAAAGTACATACTGTTGTAATGTATTACCATTGATAGTATTGTGTACGTTCGATTTCTTATTTTAAATTGAATTTAACCAATTATATGCAATACATATGTGTTTGACAATACACAGAGAAAANCGTTCGATTTCTTATTTTAAATTGAATTTAACCAATTATATGCAATACATATGTGTTTGACAATACACAGAGAAAATTTTTTTCATTAAATGTTCCTTAGAGCTGAGGAGTCATTAATTATTTTTCATTTCAGTTTCACTAATTTCAANGTTCGATTTCTTATTTTAAATTGAATTTAACCAATTATATGCAATACATATGTGTTTGACAATACACAGAGAAAAATTTTTTTCATTAAATGTTCCTTAGAGCTGAGGAGTCATTAATTATTTTTCATTTCAGTTTCACTAATTTCAANAAAATTTTTTTCATTAAATGTTCCTTAGAGCTGAGGAGTCATTAATTATTTTTCATTTCAGTTTCACTAATTTCAAATACACATTTTTTTAATTTTTGTTTTATGAAACAAAAAGTTACATTTGCACAACCCTACAAACTTGTTACAAAGGTGAGCGAGGAAAATTTGGGCAGCATTAAAACTGTATGGTCTCTCCTGCCAATAAAAATAGCATGAGATGTAGATGGAGCCCTGAAGGAATGTAATAGTGGAGAAAACTAAAATATACTGAGAAGAAAAAAAAACCACTAGCCAAAGGCAATGTCCACCATGTTTTCAATCAGCAAAAATTGAGGTTTGGCACTGCTTAGAACTGACACAGGTGAGCAGTCTAACCAACACATTACAGTGGTCCCGAACAGCTCGTCGCAGCAATTCTGCAGTGCCTATACAACAAGCTCCCGGAAGCCCACCTTCGAGGAGGTGCTTTAGTTCCTCGGCAGGTGCGATGGCCAGACTTTGCAGGTTCGCTTCCTTCATGTCCGACACTAGCCGCTCCACCTGTCGCTTCTTCTCCGCTATGGCAGCCTCCAGGGTCGCCACCTGCCACCACATCACACCACCTCTGTAGCGTATCGCACACTTGCCAACTGCTGTAACAAAGCTACTGTCTCAGCATCATGCTTCCTACAGTTCATTACTCCTCTATTTATGCATATACATGCCTTCATGACAAACAAAAATACTATGCCGAACCAACATATCCAGCAAGTCGCCACCTCTTAATTTATATACTGAACTACAGAAAACTGTCTGAACTGTAACAAACCTTTCTCAGTGTCAACTTATGTACAAAAAAATTAGTTCTCTAGTCCGACTATGTAAAATTTTAAAATGTTTATGGAGATGCACAAAATGGGCACATAAATGAAACTATGAAGAGCTGTCAGAAGTGTTGTATTAAGTTTAAATTCTAGACATTCTACATATACCACCTATTCCATGAAAAGTAAAACCAAAGTATAAAATGTAAAATATTCTTATTAATTACACCTTTTTATACCCAGTAATTGTTAAACTACATAAATCAACCAAAATTAAATTAAATTAAAAAAATTAGGGAGAAGGACAGAGCAGAAGTAACCTCCTAGTGAGTGTATCTGCTAGTCCTAATTGAAAGCTATAAATACAGGTTGTCAAGTAATTTGTGGATACAGACTGCACCACACGAATCTGTGATCAAAACTAAGTAGAAAATTTTCTTTAGCAAANAAGTTTGTCGAGTCGAGTGGAGGGAGGGAAGTTTGTCGAGTCGAGTGGAGGGAGGGAAGTTTGTCGAGTCGAGTGGAGGGAGGGAAGTTTGTCGAGTCGAGTGGAGGGAGGGAAGTTTGTCGAGTCGAGTGGAGGGAGGGAAGTTTGTCGAGTCGAGTGGAGGGAGGGAAGTTTGTCGAGTCGAGTGGAGGGAGGGAAGTTTGTCGAGTCGAGTGGAGGGAGGGAAGTTTGTCGAGTCGAGTGGAGGGAGGGAAGTTTGTCGAGTCGAGTGGAGGGAGGGAAGTTTGTCGAGTCGAGTGGAGGGAGGGAAGTTTGTCGAGTCGAGTGGAGGGAGGGAAGTTTGTCGAGTCGAGTGGAGGGAGGGAAGTTTGTCGAGTCGAGTGGAGGGAGGGAAGTTTGTCGAGTCGAGTGGAGGGAGGGAAGTTTGTCGAGTCGAGTGGAGGGAGGGAAGTTTGTCGAGTCGAGTGGAGGGAGGGAAGTTTGTCGAGTCGAGTGGAGGGAGGGAAGTTTGTCGAGTCGAGTGGAGGGAGGGAAGTTTGTCGAGTCGAGTGGAGGGAGGGAAGTTTGTCGAGTCGAGTGGAGGGAGGGAAGTTTGTCGAGTCGAGTGGAGGGAGGGAAGTTTGTCGAGTCGAGTGGAGGGAGGGAAGTTTGTCGAGTCGAGTGGAGGGAGGGAAGTTTGTCGAGTCGAGTGGAGGGAGGGAAGTTTGTCGAGTCGAGTGGAGGGAGGGAAGTTTGTCGAGTCGAGTGGAGGGAGGGAAGTTTGTCGAGTCGAGTGGAGGGAGGGAAGTTTGTCGAGTCGAGTGGAGGGAGGGAAGTTTGTCGAGTCGAGTGGAGGGAGGGAAGTTTGTCGAGTCGAGTGGAGGGAGGGAAGTTTGTCGAGTCGAGTGGAGGGAGGGAAGTTTGTCGAGTCGAGTGGAGGGAGGGAAGTTTGTCGAGTCGAGTGGAGGGAGGGAAGTTTGTCGAGTCGAGTGGAGGGAGGGAAGTTTGTCGAGTCGAGTGGAGGGAGGGAAGTTTGTCGAGTCGAGTGGAGGGAGGGAAGTTTGTCGAGTCGAGTGGAGGGAGGGAAGTTTGTCGAGTCGAGTGGAGGGAGGGAAGTTTGTCGAGTCGAGTGGAGGGAGGGAAGTTTGTCGAGTCGAGTGGAGGGAGGGAAGTTTGTCGAGTCGAGTGGAGGGAGGGAAGTTTGTCGAGTCGAGTGGAGGGAGGGAAGTTTGTCGAGTCGAGTGGAGGGAGGGAAGTTTGTCGAGTCGAGTGGAGGGAGGGAAGTTTGTCGAGTCGAGTGGAGGGAGGGAAGTTTGTCGAGTCGAGTGGAGGGAGGGAAGTTTGTCGAGTCGAGTGGAGGGAGGGAAGTTTGTCGAGTCGAGTGGAGGGAGGGAAGTTTGTCGAGTCGAGTGGAGGGAGGGAAGTTTGTCGAGTCGAGTGGAGGGAGGGAAGTTTGTCGAGTCGAGTGGAGGGAGGGAAGTTTGTCGAGTCGAGTGGAGGGAGGGAAGTTTGTCGAGTCGAGTGGAGGGAGGGAAGTTTGTCGAGTCGAGTGGAGGGAGGGAAGTTTGTCGAGTCGAGTGGAGGGAGGGAAGTTTGTCGAGTCGAGTGGAGGGAGGGAAGTTTGTCGAGTCGAGTGGAGGGAGGGAAGTTTGTCGAGTCGAGTGGAGGGAGGGAAGTTTGTCGAGTCGAGTGGAGGGAGGGAAGTTTGTCGAGTCGAGTGGAGGGAGGGAAGTTTGTCGAGTCGAGTGGAGGGAGGGAAGTTTGTCGAGTCGAGTGGAGGGAGGGAAGTTTGTCGAGTCGAGTGGAGGGAGGGAAGTTTGTCGAGTCGAGTGGAGGGAGGGAAGTTTGTCGAGTCGAGTGGAGGGAGGGAAGTTTGTCGAGTCGAGTGGAGGGAGGGAAGTTTGTCGAGTCGAGTGGAGGGAGGGAAGTTTGTCGAGTCGAGTGGAGGGAGGGAAGTTTGTCGAGTCGAGTGGAGGGAGGGAAGTTTGTCGAGTCGAGTGGAGGGAGGGAAGTTTGTCGAGTCGAGTGGAGGGAGGGAAGTTTGTCGAGTCGAGTGGAGGGAGGGAAGTTTGTCGAGTCGAGTGGAGGGAGGGAAGTTTGTCGAGTCGAGTGGAGGGAGGGAAGTTTGTCGAGTCGAGTGGAGGGAGGGAAGTTTGTCGAGTCGAGTGGAGGGAGGGAAGTTTGTCGAGTCGAGTGGAGGGAGGGAAGTTTGTCGAGTCGAGTGGAGGGAGGGAAGTTTGTCGAGTCGAGTGGAGGGAGGGAAGTTTGTCAAGTCGAGTGGAGGGAGGGAAGTTTGTCGAGTTGAGTAGAGGGAAGCTTGTCAAGTTGAGTGGAGGGATGCTTGTCGNAGTCGAGTGGAGGGAGGGAAGTTTGTCGAGTTGAGTAGAGGGAAGCTTGTCAAGTTGAGTGGAGGGATGCTTGTCGAGTTGAGTGAAGGAAGTGATCAAGGTAAGAAAGGAAGTAGGTGGGAATAGACAAAGACTGACCTCTCTCTGGAGGCTGTCACTGCACTGTGCCGCAATCTCAGTATCATGCTTGGCTTGGTCTAGCTCGTGCTGCAGCCGCTCTACCTCGGCTAGGATAGAGCGCTCCAAGGACTGTCTGTCCTCACTCTCTTGGGCCATGGATCGCTGCTCCACCTGTAGCTCCTCCAGCAGCAGCCTGCATCAACAACCACCACTCTACACTCCAGGTCCTGGTGGCAAGCTCCTAATGGCTGTGTGGGACTCGCACTCCTAACCAATCTGCCTGTACTATGTGAGGTGAAGCAGTGCAGTGGTAAAGTAAACAACAGCGCTCCAAGAAAAACACACTGGCCATGCGTAATATCAAGTGCTGTGTCACATCCGATGAAGATTTTGCATTAGAAGTGAGTGAAGAGATTTGGGTAGCTCTTAACATCAAGATCTTGAGTGTCAATGAGGGTGAAGTGATGCAGGTGTGGAGCACTACTGGGAAGCAAGGGCGAGGAAAATGGGAGATCCCAGAGAAAACCAGCCGACCAGCAGCATCGTCCAGCATGATTCCCGTATGCAAAAATTTGAGGGTGACCTCGCCAGGAATTGAACCCGGTTCATTTTGGTGGGAGGAGAGTAATCTAACTACTACACATATTAATCAAACCTTAAAATTGTCATAATGAACTATACATTATACACAATCCATTCTTGTTGTCCTGTGCACAGATATTTTGGTTCTCTGAGCAGGATCATAAACATTTTGTGTTTCTTTGTATTTTTTTGCTGCCTGTTACTTTTGTTTATTGCTTACGGCACGCAGTTGCATTGTCGCTTGATGAGCAGTAATTTATTCCAGCCCACAACCTTTAACGCCAGCTGAATTTCACATGATTTTGGAAGTGTTGAAGGTCACGTTTATTTATAGTTAGAATTTACAGTAATATTTACCGCTAAAGTTTAGTGAAGTTCCGAAACTCAGCACAAACAATGGCAACGATAGCTACAGCACACTTGCGACTGCAACGAGCCAAAAATAGTCTGCACAAAGTCTCCCTGTTGGAAGATCAAGCCCTGAGTGATCCCTTAAAACAACGGTTGTTCCAAACCACCTGCCAAGATCTGCAGTTCATCAAAACAAGTTACGAGGATGATCATCTTCTAATCGATGCACATGGTGATAAGGACACATCTTTCAACAAGATGGAACACAGCCAGCAGATTGAAAGGCTAGATGATGCTTATTACAAGGTTGTGTGTGTCAACGAGTTGCTAAAGCAGTTCAGTAATGTGGAGCGTTTCGCTTACTTAAAATCTTCACTTTCTGTAACCATTATCTCTCATTCAGTCGCTTCCAATGACCTCTGACAATTTTGACATTGCTTGGAAACTGTTGACTAAACAGCATGATGACAAACGGGTCATCATGGCAATCATGTAGACATACTTATGCTAGCTCCTATGGCTACTACAGATTCAGCCCAATCCTTGTGAGGCTTTGTTATCTGTTATCATTGAAAATGTAGCTGCTTTGAAGGCATTGAACCTGCCAGTAAATCAATGGGTTATGTTGCTGCTTCATTTGTTGGAGAAACCCATGTACCAGGCATTAATAAAACAATGGGAACTAAAGGTTCATGAACTTGACATCCCTAAGTTGAGTGACTTTACAAATCTTCTTGAAAAACACTGCACATTGAGCAAAGTCATGGTCAGTACATCGCAGAATAATAGCCAGACTAAATCAATTAACAATCACAAGATGCCTGAGCAGCATTATATTTCATCAAATAGTTTCTCTGTGAAGTCCCTTCCAGAAAAGTGTTGACTTTATAAGGGTGATCATACCATCCACAGATGCCCTTAAAATGTGCAAAATGACCATCAGGCAAGTTTTTCAATGGCAAAGGACCAACGATTATGTATAAACTGTCGTCAAGCCATTCACCAAGTAGAGTTGCCCATCACCCAAATCTTGTTAATTTTGTAATGCTCGACGTAACACGATGCTGCATTTCCCATCAGATACACCTATTAGTACCACAGTGGCACAGTCAGCAAAGGATGGAGTGCCTGTTGACACACCAACTAAGGACAGCACCCTTAGTATTCTATCTCCCTTTTCAAAGATTCACAGCTGTCTGCCGTAATGTTATCTACAGCTGTTGCTTATGTTCAGGATGTTTGTTGAAACTGACAGCCTGTAACAGTTTTGCTCGACCCTGGCAGCCAAGTTCATTTCATTACTCAATCGTACCTGTCTCGATTAGGTATCAAGCATCAAAAACAATCAATTCCACTTCATGGACTTGCTCACACCCTGTTTACAAGTGCTAAAGGTGTTGCCTCGTGTATTGTAACACCAAGTGGTAAGAAGGATAGAGCGTCTGCCCAATAAGACCCTAGTTTTACAACAAATTACCTTACATGTTTGACGCATGAAGCATATATATAATCCATTCACTGTNATAAATTTCAGTGTCTGTCCAGCGGACTCATACACTCCATCTTGTCCGTTTGGGCACTTTTTTTCAGAAGTATAACCACGCCATATTGGATATTGGAGACGCTGAATTGTGGTTATAAAACTAACGTAACACATCCTTTCTACTTATAAGATAATTCTAGGTTAAGATGTAATTTTAGTATTAGCGTTGTTATTTCCGCAGTTTATCTTTGTAAGTTTTAAATAAACTTGCAAAATATAGAAAGGCATTTGAATATTTCTGTTACTTAATTCCCTTTGCAATCCTTAACAGAAAAAAATATTTTAAAAGAATGAAAAGGAATAGATTATTTTCAAAAGCTTTTTGTGGAGCGTAAGAGATAGCAGCACATTAGCGTTGGTTCTTGAGTACCAAATGTTACCAGTGACTTACACGTCTTTGCGCCGCACGTAGTGTTGTTTTGATGTTGCAGTGAAGAAGTGCGACAGTTTCTTAATGGAAAAGCGATGTACCTACACCGCAGGTTTAAAAATGAAAGTGATTTTGTTCGCTGAAGAGTTTGGAAATCGAGCCGCGGGCCGTGAATTCGTAGTAAATGAAACGTTAGTGTGGGGCTGGAGGAATTTTTCTAACTTATAAGTCGCACCCCGAGTTTTCAATAACATTTTTAAAAATTAAATGTGCGACTTATATGCGATAAAATACGGTACCATTTATCACAGTGAAATCTTTAACCTGAGTGCTACTTCCAAAAGTTTATTATGTAAAATTTAACTTTTTCCTTACAGCAAATATGTAAATAAATCTTAATACAATAAGTAAACTTTAATTAAATTATATAATTAACAGTTCCGATATATACTTCAATCTACCTTTTTGTATGTATTACAATATTTTGCTAAATTGATTAGCATTTTTTAGACATTTGGAGAATTTTATTAAAGTATATGACAGTTAAGATTACATGGCATTGTTTCTCTTCAAAAATAAATTTTGGTAGTTCCCACATGGACACTGTTAGCAAAATATTTGAAAGTTTCCCACATGGCTCTGTTTTTGTTTACAAAACGTTTGACAGGTGTCACATGGCAATGTTTTGTTTACATACTGCAGAAGGATACATAATCGGCTCCCTGATAGTAGATCTTTAGCAAGGCTTCAGAAAATCTTGAAGTTACCGTGAATACATTATATACTATTTCTTTTTGTTGCAACTACGTATCATCACATGCGTGCCACATGCACTAGAAGTGAAACAAACCCTGAACTGCAGCAACCCAAGCCCGCATTCCATCTCCATAGATAAGGTGGATGTCTCGAGAATGGAATGCACCTGAAGGAAGATAATATTGTAAATCGCCCCCTCCTAAAATAAAACCCCGTCAGAAGGGAAACCAGTTGACCATGCCAGTGAAGTTGGGTTTCAGCTCACGCAGCCAATACCATCTGCACATTAGGAAAACATATTTCCAGCCACCCCTGAGAGATGGCAGCAAGTACGTCTCAAGAAGTCCTCCTCAAGAATTACCCTCTTAGCAGAGGCCGTGCCGAGTTTTATGCCGGGCTAGCACAGAAACGGGAGGGACACTACACCATTGTAGATAGACAAGAAAATGTCAACTGGGCCGAAGATGAGAGAGGATGGGTAAGAAAAATGACTAGGGGACAGCTGACACCTTTCCTCCCTGGAACTGAAAGACCCAAAAAAGACCCCCCAATACGTGGGCGGACGAAAAGGAAGAGGATGAGCCCTAGACAGAGCATGAGCCAAACACCTTCCAAGAACCCGAACCCAGACCACCGAGAAACGGAACACAGCAAAAGACACCCGACGGAGAGAAGGAGGTGGAGCAGTGAACACAAGGGAGCGCCACACCTTCAAGAACATACCCCCAAATAAGGTATTGTTCTTATCGATCACTCCCTCTTCCTCCCCTTCCGGGTACACCCAGGGAAGAAGCACCCAAGGACGAAACAACTCCCGGGCCAGCAGCTTTGAGCTATCCTGGCAGTCCCAGAAGGACCAGGAACACTTGGGTACACCCCCGAGACCACGCCCCACGATGGAGAGACTGACCGAAGAAGGCGAGGACCAACCTCCCTTGTCGCCTCCCCGAGAATCAACCCAGAAGGATGAGCCCAGCTGCGACGGTGTGCCAGATAACAACATGGTGCAGCAGGCAGAATCCGAACCCCGGGCGGATGAGTCCACACCCGCAACCACAGTTCAGGCAGGGGTCATCTCCGAAACCCTGTCCCAGACTCCCAACGCCTAGAAGGATGAACCCAGCTGTGTCGATGTGCCGGATGGCGACTTAAGGAAGCAGGCAGAGTCCAAAACCAGTACGGATGAGTCTGCATCCACAGTCGAGGCAAGGGTCGCCTCCAAACCCGTCCCAGACTCACAATGTCAAGAAGGATGAGCCCAGCTGTGTCGGTGTGCCGAATGGCGATGTGGTGCAGCTGGCAGAATCCGAACCCCAAATGGACGAGTCAGCACCCGCAACCGCAGTCAAGGCAGGGGTCACCTCCGAATCCCTGTCCCTGACTCCCAACGCCCAGAAGGAGAAGCCCAGCAAAGTCGGTGTGCCAGGCATCAACGTCAAGCAGCATGTGAGGCCCAAAACCAGGAAAGAAGAGTCAGCATCCCGCAGGGAGTGATGCTGAACCCGTGCACCCCACTGAACCGACCCAGAGACGAGAGCTGCAGTCGCACGCCCGCCGCACCACCCTCCAAGGTCAAGTCCGAAAAAACCGCAAAACCACGTGGCGTCCCTCTCCGAGTTTTGTATGGCCGTACCCACGGTATGCGGAGTTACGTAACCACAAAGTGAGTGCCATCCCCAAGGAACTGAACCAATAGTGTGTGGAAGAAGCGGGGGAATGAAAGCCGTAAAATCTAATCAGTGACAATGACTTTTAAGCAACGCCAGCGAGTGCCTTGTCAAACGTAAATATTGACAGCGTTAAAATACAGTGGATAGGCAGAGACTGCAATGGAAAGAGTGAGCCGTAAAAGCTCCATGAAAAAAAACAGTGACAATGTAAATAAGCTATTCTAGTGTTAACAGAATAAGGGTAAAATCAGCGATGACAGACACATCCTAATTCAGTAAAGAAAGAAGGCCGTAAGCACCAACCCGTTAGATAGTAGACAGTGAACCTCGTTACACAATTAAGTGTAGAACAGTCTGAACAAATACTCACGTAAAAATACGCCTACCTGCTAACAGCAAACCCAGAACTCATGGCGTATCTCCGAATTCTCCCCAAGGGGAAAGGAAACACGATCAGCATAGTGAATGAATAAAGGACTAGGAATAGGTGGATCAGAAACTGTCTATAATGAAATGAAAAAATTATTGTTGTAAATAATTTGAGAGTGCAATTATGTGTATTTTGAGTGTTATATGTTATTTTATAATTGTAGGTGATCTGTACACATTTATTAGTAGGTAAGTGTATATAGAAATATAGTGTAACCCACGTAGCTTAGGTTAAGTATCAAATCTCGGGGACATAAGGTTGGAAAGACCTTAAGGCCCCTACCTAGTCATACCTGTCACACGTATAAAGTGAACTTGCACTCTTGACCCATAGGAGGCTACAGAGCAAGCCACTTTTTAACACGTCTTCAGCACCAGGACAGGTACAGATAAATGCAGCATGCACCCATATGAGTTTGTGATAGTATACACCCTACTTGCCCCAGTGTTTACAATTGTACGTGCACACATTTCACTTTTACTTTCCAGGTAAAACTGTAAAACCTTTTGTATATATCCACAGTCATCAGCTGTTTCTTGTGAGCATCACTTATTTTCAATTTCCCTGAAGGGTGCGGACACTCAACCGAAACCACCTTTACTCCCTCCACACAACACAACTCCCCAGGGGGCCGAAGCCATTGGCGCGCCACCTGACAAGCGACCCATCCTGGAGAGAGAGAGAAACAGAGCAACCGGGAAAACCACCATGGACCAGTGCAGCGCAGAGAGTGTACAGAAGAGCGGTAAAGATAGAAGCAAACGCCGCCCATATTAAAGTAACAGTCAGACATCACCTAACCATCAAAATTCTGCATGATGATTAGGTGATTCTACATAGCTAGGAGGGGGAAGGGGAGGGATTTGACGCATGACTTGTATATATCGCTACAACTACGTATCACGTGCATGCCACGTGCCCTGGAAGTGATACAAAACCTGAACGGCAGCTACCCAAGCCCGCATACCACCTCCATAGATAAGGTGGATGCCTAAAGAATGGAACGCACCTGAAGGATGACGCGTGATGAGTATATATATCATTAATTTTTTTGTTGCAACTACGTATCATGATGCACGCCACGTGTCCTACAAATGATGCAACCCAGAGCGGCAGCTACCCAAGCCAACATTACGTCTCTTTAAACAAGGTGGATGCCTGGAGACTGGAGTGCACCCAAAGGAATAACGTAAGAAAGGAATAGCCAATAAATCACACCAGTAAAGTTGCACCTGAGCTAGCGCAGCAGATACCACCCGCATAACAGCAAGACCTGCTTCCAGCCGCACCGAGATATGGCAGCAAAGTATGGCTCCGCCTATGAGGGAGGAGCCAACCCCGCCGAACCTACCCGAAAGCACCCAAGACACCCTCAATGCAGGAGAATATATGTCCCTGCACCGCCGCAGAACAACCGTTGATAATCGACAGTTCGCACCACCACCTCAAGTGCTGGAGCTCTCTGCCTGCCACCTTCCTCACAAAGGACCACCGCTACCTTCTAGAGGTCTTCTAGACCTTCGCCCAGCGATCACTGAAGAAGTCTTCGTTCCCCCTTACACTTAACACTTGCCGCCAAACCAACACTCCATACTTCCTTACAACCCCAGCTTCAGTTAGGGTTTAGTAGTTATCACAGCTACCTAATTCATTGCTTTTTGATCTTCTAGCACGCCCTTCAGACTAGGCTCTTCAAGCCGACAGGCCCCTTCACCTGTCTCTCTTGTTTTACCATCCGAGAGTTAATCACTGCCTTGATTACAGCAGGAGAGTATGAGACACTGTGTTCTATTCTGGATAGAATAAAACACGTATCCAGTTTAACCGCTGTCTGCTCTTTCTTGTGTGAATTGTGCTTAGTAATCCCTGGTAAGCATCACTCTGCAAAGGAGAGGCATGAAACTGTGGATTTGATACTGGTTTTGCCAAACTTAGCGTATTACGCAGCTGCCTGTCCCCTAAAAGGACTTGATGTATGCCATTAAAACATAACCCATTAGACGGTCACCCATACTGTGGACCAGGCACGTAAAGATACCTGGTGCACACATGCTGTAGAGCCACAACCACTAGGAAGACGCATGACGAAGAGGCTAGATTCCCTTTGCCAGCTAACCCACTACCTCCACCGCATATAAACTCGCCGAAGGGAGTGCCAGGTCTGGCAAGGAAGGATCTACCCCTTCTGGGATACACTCTAGCTAGGGTATCATTGCCTGCGACCCTGTAGTGGAAGTGAACTGTAAAATTTCTGGTAAATGCAGTTCACCCATATGATGGGTAGTAGGTGGAGCAACCGGAATGCAGCTACTATCATAGCTGAGAAGCAAGCCCTAATCAAACAGTCTGCCCCAGCCTTCAGCTACTTGACCCCCTGGGAACGAGCTCACACCACCCGTCAAACGTCGAGGCCTCACCTCACAATTCCCCCCAGTAACTTGTTTGGTCCCCTTGTGAAGCTCCCCGGAGTTGCACACTTAGTTGTCGAGAACCTCTGACTAGGATTACCCCTAATCCTAGGCGTCGAGCCAGTTGACGTCGACCAGCACTGCCAACCACCATCAGCGGACCGGACGCCCGCCTGCTGCAATGGAGCC
>NQII01001355.1:16764-27671 GCA_002778355.1 Clitarchus hookeri
CGAGCCTGTGATTGATCTAACACAATTTGAAAAAACCTAGTAAAAAGCAGACGCGCTCCTGCCCCTAAGGCTGTCACACACCATGTTCTTCCAACATTTCTTAAGCTATATGCTTGGGAACACATTCAACAGCTGTAACTGGCTGATCCCACCTTTGCCACACCAGGAGACATTGGCATTTTGCTGGACGCAGAAATATTTCCACAGCTTCTGACAGGGGATGAAGATATCTAATGGGAAGTGTCCAGATTAACACAGATTTGCAGCCAAGTATCTCATCCTTCTCAAACGTACAGCAGCCCATCTTGGATGAAGTATTGAAACCTTTTTGAGAAATTTAAGTACTGCCTGCGATCACATTACATTACCACCAACCCCAGAAGATGTGTTACATGAAAAGATGTTCATGGAAAGGTTCACTCTAGCTGACACAGGTAGACAACAGTGTAACCTTACCATTTGAATCTCCAGAGCCAATATTGGGAGATTCAGCATATTCTACTCTGCCCTGTTTTCACTCTTTAGAGTGCCGGCTGAGAAAACAATCAGAGGTGAAGGCAGATTACAGTGCCAACTGACACGTGACGGTTTAGGGACAGGAACATGCCACATCTCAATAGTTGGTGACAGTTTAGGGACAGGAGCAGGCCACGTCTCAATAGTTGGAAGTTTCTTAGTTCTGTGCTAGATTATGTGCACAGTTGTAAGGGGGTACAGAATCTACTGTGGCAGGGTCTGTAAAATTTGGCGCTTGGCCTTTATGGTGCCTTAATATAGCATCGGGCGGGTAGACTGACGGCTTGGCACGTAGTCTAGCTGTGCTAGTATTGGTTTGCGAGTGCAGGTGTTGGCGGAGCCGCTGGTTTCCTCCCACTGCCAGTCGACGGGTGCTCGTTGGTGCTGATCCAATGTTGGGTCTCCTGGCCCAGCTGATTGGTGGCGACGGCATCTGTCTGCTGGACGGTTCAGCAGAGAGGCGTACTCAGCTGTGGCTGGCGGGCTTCTGGCCCACTGGTGCTGGTTAGTAGAGCTGGATCTGCATCATCGATTGGCTCGATGACTGAGTGTACAGCCCCGGAGAGTTTTACCAGAGGACCAAACAGATGACAAGGGAGAACTGTGAGGTGAGGCCTTAACAGTTGGTGAGTGGCATGAGCTCTTTCCCGGGGTATGAAATAGCTGAAGGCTAGGACAGGTCGTTTGAGCAGTGCTTGCTTGCCAGCTAGGATAGCAGCTGCCTTCCAGTCGCTCCACTTATTACCCCTCCTGTGGGTGAACTGCATTTACCAGGGAATTAGGTGATCCGGTTCACTTCTGTNCAGTCGCTCCACTTATTACCCCTCCTGTGGGTGAACTGCATTTACCAGGGAATTAGGTGATCCGGTTCACTTCTGTAACGGGGTGGCAAGCAACAATAACCCTAGCTAGAGTGTATTTCAGAAGGGGTAGATCCTTCCTTGACAGACCTGGCACTCCCTCCGACGAGTTTATACGCTGTAGAGGTAGTGGGTTAACTGACATGGGGAATCTAGCCTCTTCGTCATGTCTCTTGAAAGTGGTCATGGCTCTACCGTATGTGTGCACCAGTTACCTTTACATGCCTGGTCCACATTATGAGTGACTGTCCAATGGGTTGTCTCTTTACAACGTACGTCGCGTCCTTTTNGTGGCTCTACCGTATGTGTGCACCAGGTACCTTTACATGCCTGGTCCACATTATGAGTGACTGTCCAATGGGTTGTCTCTTTACAACGTACGTTGCGTCCTTTTTAGGGGACAGGCCACAGTCAAACACTAAAATCGGCAAAATTAGTATTAAATTTGCGGTTCCCTGCCTCTTCGTTGTGGTGTGATGATTACAGGGGAAGACAGCACAACTCACACAAGAAAGAGCATGGCGGATAAACTGGATATGTGTTTCATTGTCTCCAGAATAAAACACAGTGACCCATACTCTCATACTGTAACCAAGACACTGTAACTCTCAGAAGGTAAGCAAAGACGGGTGAATGTGCCTGTCGGCTTGAAGAGCCTGGCCTGAAGGGCGAGAGCTAAAAGAGCACAGAGCAACAACTAGGTAGCCATGATACCCTAACTGAAGCTGGTGGTGTCCTGAAGGGATATAAGGAAAAATTATGAGGTGTGGGTTTGAGGCAAGTATCACATGTTAAAGGGAGAACGACAACTCCTCTGGGGCTGCAGCGGGCGCTGAAGATCAACTTGTTGGTCTCTCGTGAGTAGTACAGAAGAGAGTAGACTGAGCAAAGAACTTCCGCACACGAGATGGTGGAGTGAGCTGCTGGAATCCAACTGCAATTTTGTGGTGGTGCAGGGACATATATTCTCCTTCGCTGGGGTTGTCTCAGGTGCCCTCGGGCTTCGGGTAGCTTCGATGGGGGTGGCTCCTCCCTCCTGAGCGGAGCAGTACTCTGCTGCCATCTCTCGAGGCGGCTGGAAGCAGACCTTCGTATTGTGCGGGTTGCATCGGCTGCGCTAGCTCTGCGCAACTTCGCTGGAATGGTTTACTGGTATTTTCTCATTTCACTGGGTTTTATTGAAGGCGGGGGTGATTTATTATATTCTTCCTTCGGGTGCATTACGGTTTCCAGGCATCCACCTTATTATAGGAAGAAGTAANTTCGGGTGCATTACGGTTTCCAGGCATCCACCTTATTATAGGAAGAAGTAATGTTGACTTGGGTAGCTGCCGTTTAGGGTTGTATCACTTGTAGGGCACGTGGTGCGCACATGATATGTAGTTGCAGCAAAAAAAAGTATTCTATATACNTTAGGGTTGTATCACTTGTAGGGCACGTGGTGCGCACATGATATGTAGTTGCAGCAAAAAAAAGTATTCTATATACGCATTACTACATTGGTCAGTATTCATTTCAACTATGTTAATCCTGTCTTAAAAGGAGGAGAATGTGAGATTGTTTCNGCATTACTACATTGGTCAGTATTCATTTCAACTATGTTAATCCTGTCTTAAAAGGAGGAGAATGTGAGATTGTTTCATATCTTTCATTCAAAAGCTTACACCGCAAAGCAAGGAAAATTAAAACACACTATTCTAACTAAGCATACATAAATTTCTGAGCAAGAATGGACATGTAAGCCCAGATACTCTCAATACACAGATCCTCACCTTCTAACAAACTGTGTACCACCAACACCATAACAGGCTTCTCTATTAGCAAGCTTTCAAGTGATTCCAGTCATGCAAAGGAAATAGTTGAAACTGCTGGGAGAGAAGTGAGAAAATGCAGGCAGACCTGATCTTATTCTTGCACTGCAGCAGCTCAGTCTCACAGTTGGCAAGCTTGGAGCGTAGCAGCGTCAGCTCTGACTTCAGGGTCTTCTCTTGCTGCCGCACTATCTCGCTCTCTTCCTCCACGCTGCTCAACTGTCGCAGCTGCAACCATACACATNGGTCTTCTCTTGCTGCCGCACTATCTCGCTCTCTTCCTCCACGCTGCTCAACTGTCGCAGCTGCAACCATACACATCATGACAACTGAGCCACAGAGCAGGCGCATGATGTGCCTCTCAATGCTTGTTCCTGGCTATGCATCAATTCCCTCCTTACCAGCACTGCTCCAATGTGTACAGTGTTTTTTTTCTCAGGGCACAAATTTTTTAAATTGTTATTAGTAACTGCAATAATTGTTATTTCACTGGTAAAAACACTGAAATTAATTATCAGTGCCAGAATCATTAAGATACAGTGCACTGGCAGATACGATTATTTTTAATTGGCGACATATTGTTCTCGACACTCACAAATAGAGGGTGGAAAATAATAAAATTAATAAACTTATCTCAGAACCAATAGATTAGTGACTATTATATTTATCCATAAATTGCTCGTCTTATCGTGGTTTGATGCAGCATAAGTCTTATTTTTAATGACTATAAAGTAAGTATGTATAAAAATCTCGGCAAAATTAGGAATATGACTAGTATCATATATATTTCTATGTTTATGAGTACTTATTTTTTTTATAGGAAGGAACTTTCCATGAATTCTATGTAACCATCTGTAAAATCTCTAGTTGATTTTTTATTGTTTGTGCTGCTAATAAAGTGTTTTGGAGGAAAATTAATTGAAGTTTTATAGTGTGCGGGTAGCAAGGAATATAATATTAAAAATTACAAAAAAAAAATTTTGGATCAGGATTTGAACATGCATGAAAATATTAGAAGCCTGATACAATAACCACAGGACTACCAAGCACATCTNGTCTTCTCTTGCTGCCGCACTATCTCGCTCTCTTCCTCCACGCTGCTCAACTGTCGCAGCTGCAACCATACACATATTGTCACTGTCATGACAACTGAGCCACAGAGCAGGTCACAAGTCACTCGCATGATGTGCCTCTCAATGCTTGTTCCTGGCTATGCATCAATTCCCTCCTTACCAGCACTGCTCCAATGTGTACAGTGTTTTTTTTCTCAGGGCACAAATTTTTTAAATTGTTATTAGTAACTGCAATAATTGTTATTTCACTGGTAAAAACACTGAAATTAATTATCAGTGCCAGAATCATTAAGATACAGTGCACTGGCAGATACGATTATTTTTAATTGGCGACATATTGTTCTCGACACTCACAAATAGAGGGTGGAAAATAATAAAATTAATAAACTTATCTCAGAACCAATAGATTAGTTACTATTATATTTATCCATAAATTGCTCGTCTTATCGTGGTTTGATGCAGCATAAGTCTTATTTTTAATGACTATAAAGTAAGTATGTATAAAAATCTCGGCAAAATTAGGAATATGACTAGTATCATATATATTTCTATGTTTATGAGTACTTATTTTTTTTATAGGAAGGAACTTTCCATGAATTCTATGTAACCATCTGTAAAATCTCTAGTTGATTTTTTATTGTTTGTGCTGCTAATAAAGTGTTTTGGAGGAAAATTAATTGAAGTTTTATAGTGTGCGAGTAGCAAGAAATATAATATTAAAAATTACAAAAATTTTTTTTTGGATCAGGATTTGAACATGCATGAAAATATTAGAAGCCTGATACAATAACCACAGGACTACCAAGCACATCTNTTTTGGATCAGGATTTGAACATGCATGAAAATATTAGAAGCCTGATACAATAACCACAGGACTACCAAGCACATCTTTCTACTAGAATTTTTTTTTCATATAATTATGCTTTCAATGTTTTCTATAACTATACATATTATTTTTAATTATTGCCGCTTGTAGGTTTTTGTGTTCGTTTTCTAAATTGTACAGCATTAGCTTTATAATTTTACATCACAGTAGAGAGAATAATCCCTCAGCAGAATATATAGAACAAATTGTGAAATGTTACATATCTCATAAGCACATTTATTTTTCATTTTTCGTTAGTACCAAATATAGTGGCATACACATCAATTTACAAATATTCTTAACATCACATATGCTCTTCGGCAACTCCACTTTAGTTAAAACCTTGTTTCTAATTTCTGGTAGCTGGAAACAAGCTTTGCATTTTTTAGCCTCACACACAGGACTCAAAAAATCATTGGACTCTCAAAACGCCTCACGAAAGAGTGACTCATACAATTTGTACATGAATTCAAGCTCAATGTAAAAGATATTTAAGAGACAGTCCCCTCTTATACGCAAGAAATTTGCAGGACCACATCGAAATGTTTAAGAATACCACCATAAGCCAGTGTAACACCTAAGTGTTGTAAGGAAAAACTGAACCTACCTGTTCCTCACCGCCATGGGAGATGGCTTCGATACGTGCTATCTCCTGCGATAGGAAGTCTATCTGCAGCTGCTGCTCACGAGTCTTGCCCTCCCAGAACACTATCTCCGCATCGTACTGCACACACACCACACACATTGCTCCACCTCTGACCTACGCTCCTGCTTCAGCCATTTGCCTTCACAAAACCCACTTAAGTGTTTAGAGAACTATGACAATATTCCTGTATACATAAAGACATTTTTAAAAAGGAAACAGNACAAAACCCACTTAAGTGTTTAGAGAACTATGACAATATTCCTGTATACATAAAGACATTTTTAAAAAGGAAACAGAAAACATGAGTACTCGCAGGGCGGTACTCATCGATACGCACACATGAATGAGTTGGACAGACAAATTTTCCACCCAGATGCATGGTCGCTGGCTAGGCTTGAAGAAGCTGACTTAGTCAGTGAAATGTTGCAACCATGGATCAATGTGGAAAACGTGTTTGCCCGACTATTTACGTGTGCCTATTCATAAGTACCACCCTGTGAGTACTTGTGCTTTTGTTTCATATGTAATAATGTAATCAGTACCCTAGTTGTATACTCCTGTTAAAATTACAGATTAATCTGTCATTTTAAAACATTTTTATCAATCTTTTGTGACTTCTCTACATAACTGAGTCAGTATTTGGTAACGATACAGTAATTATGATTTAATTTCTTTTTCTGCAACTATGTATCATCACGTGAATGCTACGTGCCCTACAAGTGATACAACCCTGAATGGCAGCTACCCAAGCCTGAATTCCATCTCCTATAATAAGGTGGATGCCTTGAGACCTGAGTGCACCTGAAGGAAGAATATATTAAATTGTCCTGTCTTAAATAAAACCCAGTGAGATGGAAAAATGCCAGTAAACCATGCCAGCGAAACTGCGCCTCAGCTCGCACAACCGATACCTCCCGCACAACAGGAAGACCTGCTTCCAGCCGCCCCCGAGAGATGGAAGGAATTACGGCTCTGTGTACGAGGGAGGAGCCACCCCTACTGAAGCTACCCGAAGGCCGAAGACACCCATAGTGCAGGAGAATATATGTCCCTGCACCGTCACAAAACAGCAGTTGGATACCAGCAGGTGGTCTTAGCACAAGTCATGCTAGGGCTTTCTGCTCTGCCTATTCTCTTCCGCTCTCCTAACGATAGACCACCAGTTGATCACCAACCAACAACGCCGGACTTCAAGCATGCGCTGCAGCCCCAGAAGAGTCATTGTTCCCCCATTAACACTTGCCAGTTGCCGTCAAACCCACACTCCATAACCCCCTTAGACCCTTCTGGAAACCACCAGCTTCAGTTAGGGTTTAAATGTAATTATGGCTACCTAATTTGGCTCTGTGCTCTTCTATCTTGCTCTTCAAGCCGACAGACCCCTTTACCTGTCTTGCCTTACCTTCCGAGAGTTAATCAGTGCCTTGGTTACAGTAGGTCAGTACAGGTCACCGTATTCTATTCTGGATAGAAAAAAAAGTATCCATTTTAATTGCTGTCTGCTCTTTCTTGAGTGAATTGTGCTTAGTTATCCCTGGTAACCATTACCCCGTAAAGGAGGGGCAGGAAACCGCGGATTTGACACGGATTTTGCCAAACTAAGTGTAGGACTGCAGCCTGTACCCTAAAAAGGACTTGGCGTAAGTCATCAAAACACAACCCATTAGACGGCCACCCATTATGTGGACCAAGCAAGTGAGTGTACCTCGTGCACACGGACTGTAGAGCCACGACCACTAGTAAGACACACAACCAAGAGGCTAGACTCCCCTTGTCAGCTAACCCACTACCTCCACCGTGTATAAACTCGCCAAAGGAGAGCCAGGTCTGGCAAGGAAGGATCTACCCCTTCTGGGATACACTCTAGCTAGGGTATCGTTGACAGCCACCCCGTTTCAGAAGTGAACTGTAGCACCTCATCCCTGTTAAATGTCGTTCCTCAACAGGAGGGGTAGTAAGTGGAGCGACAGGAACGCAACTGCCATCCTAGCTGGCGAGCAAGCACTACTTANAGCAGACGCCATCGCCACCAACCAGCGAAGTCACGAGACCCGGCGCCAGACCTACGCCAACGAGCAGCCATCACCCGGCAATGGGAGGTAAGCAAGCGGCTCCCAACAACCTGCACACGCAAGTCCATGCTAGCTCAGCTAGACTTCATGCCGAGCCAGCGGCCTACCGACTCTATACAAAAGTACCATCAAGGCCAAGCTCCAGATTACAGACCCCGCCACAGTAAGGTCTGTACCCCCACTTTCTGTGCGACTGGTTTAGCACAGAACTAGAAACATACACCTGTTGAGATGCCGACACGCTCCTGTCCCTCAAACATCACGCGTCAATTGCAAGGAGTTAGATTTAGGAACTCTGTTTCCTAGTCTTCTTTTATACTTTTCTTCGCATCATGTAGTTGCAGGAGAAATTTAATATGGAGCTAGCTAAGAGTGATTAATTAATTTTTTTAAGATTCCTTTATGTGAATCACCGACAACTTGTTCCTCGAGTACACACTAATACACTACAGTGAGCCATTGTTTTGTTGTTTTAATAACTATTGCAAAAACTAATTTTTTCATTCCATTATTTTTGTTGTAGAAAGGGCTTTTCTTTTCTGGGTTGCATTACTTACACCTTTCTGGTTCAACCAGCAGTTCTATGTCAATTCAAGCTTAATTTATCCTAAACAATGAGAGTTTCCTGGCTCAACCTCTGGGGATATGTTCACGNGTTCTATGTCAATTCAAGCTTAATTTATCCTAAACAATGAGAGTTTCCTGGCTCAACCTCTGGGGATATGTTCACGGTTATGAGCAGCCAAGTGCTAACAAAATGTGTTTTTCTTCTGGATGTTTTGTCAAAATCACAATTTTAAATTGTGTCCAAAAAATCTGAGATTTTAAAATACTTTTATTAGTTTTAAAGTAAAAATTTTTGGCAAATATATATTAAGTGCAATATACTTAATATGTACTTCTCTTTCAGGTGAATATCAAAGAAGTAATATTAGGTGAAATGCCTCATTTATGTATGCAATTTTTGTTGTGTAGTGCATTGTTTTAAACCAAATTCTGTTATATTCAGTATTGCTTCCCACTATGTGGAATTTCCCATTTCCTAAGCACAATTTTGTAGTATTGCTGGGTCGAATGTTCGACTTTCGAACCAAAGTTGAACTTAAAGGCTAAGTTAAGCTTGGTTTGAAAAAAATCTCTGCACCGAAGATCAGTTAAAGTTTGGTTTGATTAATTGACAAGAATTAGTGTTTGGTTCGAAAATTTACAAAGCCATCTGCGTTGTTTAGAATTGGTACAGTGCACTATTGCCAACGTTGTTCTGCATGCTCTAATATCTTAGATATTTTAATGGTCGAAGTTAAGAGTTGTGATCAATAGTGGCACAGTGATCAACAAAATAGCATAGTAGATGACATGTGCACGCAGGTTTCATTCTGTTTTGTACTGTGTTTATCACATTATAATGATAGTATAATACCTTTATTTTAATAAAAAAAAAGGAAGGGTTAACTACATCCATGAAGATTTGTTAGTTTTCACAATGAAACCAACTTGAAGAATATCTTACTTAATGTACAATAGATAAACACTGTGTCATTTATTTTTAAAGTTTAGTATGAGTTAGGTGAATTGGAGAATGGTTCAGTTAAGAGTTCCGTTCAGGTTTGAATTTGAGGAAAATATTCTGCTGAATGTCAACAGAGTTTGTCCTAGATCTGTAATTTTCTTAATTCTGATTACTGATTTTGGGATACTAGTGTCTTAGTTATGTGTCTGTAATATTTATGTTAATGTATATTTCATTTCAACTGTCTGTAATTTTATAAAATGCTTCTTATAGACACTACACATCATTTTATAGTNGTTAATGTATATTTCATTTCAACTGTCTGTAATTTTATAAAATGCTTCTTATAGACACTACACATCATTTTATAGTAACCAGACCAACTTACTTTAAGCAGTCAATTTCAGGCTTCATTAAACCTAAACTTGGAAATTTATCCTGTTAGAAAATAGCTAACCATCTGCCAAGCTATTCATTGCACTACAAAACTAATAGAATTCTTGTTTCCAACCAAGTAGCACCTCACTACACAAGGTAAAGTTCTACTTAAAAATTACCTTGGAGGATCATATGAAGACAAACTATTGACACATGACGTTGATAAAAATGTAGACATCACTGTCAGATAAGGGTTATATAGTACCAGACGGAAGTACTGGCAAATTTACTGTGGTGAAGTTAGGATGGTTTTCCAACTATTGGTCAACATGCTGCACTATGGGTTGGGGCGAGTAACCCTACGGCACGGCACGAAGTCAGGTGTGGTGAGAAAGGCTCTACGCACTGGTGGTGTGGACAAAGGCACTCTTACGTGCTGTGGGCGTCACACGGGGTAGATCCTGGCTCGGCTGCTGCTGCTGGCAGGAAATAGTGCCCTTTCCTGGGGTGGCAGCGGGGCTGGTTGGCTCCCACGGTAGGCTGCTGGTCCTCACAGGCCTGAAGTAATGGCCTGTGATGCCCAGTGGTACTGGAAGAACCAGTCAAAAAGCACTACGAGCGGGTGTGGCTCTCCGGCAATATTTCGGGGTGGCTGCAAAAGGGAGCTAGGGGGAACTGGGAGGTGTGGTCTCGACAGTTATCGGGCGGCGTGAACTCAGTCCCAAGGTGAGGGGCTGCTGAGGGTAGAAGGCACTGGGTTGCAGAGCAATTAACTAAGTTGAGAGGCAGTAGATTCCCTCTTAGCTCTCCCCTTTGCACCAATCTTTAGGTGAAGGGCATACAGGAAGATACTATGGTCTACCACATTAAGGGAGAGCAGGTGACGAGTTGCTTTGCTAAGATTATAACCAGTAGGGGGCTAGACCAACCAGAATCAGTCCAACCGATTAAGTACAACGCGGTGTATGGAGTGAGTTAGCTAATCAGGTTGTCTAGCCTCTTTGTGGAGTGTTCCTAGAGTGGTCAAGGATCTGCCGTACGTACGCACCAGGAACCTTTGCGTACCTGATCCACAGTATGGGTAGCTGTCTAATGGGTTATGTTTTACGACGTACGTGCACCCGGTTAAGGGTAGCCCACAGTCGTACATTAGTTTCGGTAAACAGATTTCAAGAC
>NQII01001355.1:35952-65667 GCA_002778355.1 Clitarchus hookeri
TCGCTCTACCACAGCTGTGATAGAGCTCTCTGCTATAGTCTTCCTTATGAAGAACCAACAGTATAGAAACCTTTCAAACCAGCTACCAGCTAAACCCGAAGAAGTCTTCAAACCCCCTACACACACTCCACTTTGCAGCATTTTCCCAAGTCCACTCAGGACAACTTACTCGACAATTAAGGTCCGAGCCGTTATCACTGCTACCTAATTCGTTTGCTCTATTTCTTTGTCAACAGGTCACCTGATTTAACGCAACTTCCACCGGTTGCAGAGGAACCACGAGAGCATAGGAGTTGGTATGGGTCACTATGTTTATTCTAGTCGAACAAAAGCACTTGGTACATACGGATGGTAGAGCCCACTACTAGGTACACTTCAGAAGGACACGAGTACGCTACCAGAGTCAGTTGACACACTCCATCCACCACGCAAAATTTGCTGGTTGAGTGTCAGACCTGACAAGGAGTGACCTCGTCACATCCACGTTGCTCACAACAAAGCGATAGAGCCAATCCAAGTCAGCTAACTCACTCCATCTACCGCATGAAATTCGCCGGTTGGAGTGACGGGACTGCCGTGGCATGGCTCTGTCGACACCGGGCACACTTAGCCAGGGATTCTGTAGCCTGCCTTTGCTTTGCCACAGTTGGACTGTTATAACCTAACACCATGCCCATCACCCAAAGAGGGACGAAGTGGAGTGACAAGAAGGCAGCTACAGTCCCTACCGCCAATCAGTTACTAGGTAACCCATCCTAGTCAACCTTACAGAGGCCTCATCTCCCAGTAACCCGTCGCCATTTGTTCGAGCCACCGCACAATATCTTCAGACAGCCGCATCCCATCATCATCCACCTATGCCTGGATTTACCAGTGGGCCTGGGCATCGCCAACGCCACCTATCGACACCCGCTGCTGCAACCAGGACCCAGTCGACCAAAGGACAGCTGAAACTGAGCTTGACCACAAGCCCATTCCCCTAGGATATGGTCCCGAACACAGACACCAGCTGCCCAACGTCAGTCAACCCCAGGTAAGCCAGCACTGGCCACCACCTTAGACGCCTGGAGGGTTCACACTTGCACTGACTACATACCTTGCAGACGGCCTACCCGTCCGAAATTGTATACAGGCTTGGCAAAAGTGAAATGTACTTGCATCCAGCCTCCAACTCAGTAGAGATGGTGTCACAGTGTTACTGACCTGACACACTGAGAACCTTTCAGTACGTGTGATGCGNGCCTCCAACTCAGTAGAGATGGTGTCACAGTGTTACTGACCTGACACACTGAGAACCTTTCAGTACGTGTGATGCGTTACTGCACCCTAACTGTCACGCGTCAAGCTGTATGTGGGTGGTGAAAATGTCTTAGAAAACAAATGCTAGTGAGTGTTCTTAAACAGTTTTAAATGTCATGACAAAATAAAAGACCAATCACAAAAAAATTNGAAAACAAATGCTAGTGAGTGTTCTTAAACAGTTTTAAATGTCATGACAAAATAAAAGACCAATCACAAAAAAATTACTGCAACTGTGACAATGTGCATTATGTGACCAAATGTACTGTCATCAGATTATAATTCTTTCATCCTTATTGTTANGAAAACAAATGCTAGTGAGTGTTCTTAAACAGTTTTAAATGTCATGACAAAATAAAAGACCAATCACAAAAAAATGACTGCAACTGTGACAATGTGCATTATGTGACCAAATGTACTGTCATCAGATTATAATTCTTTCATCATTATTGTTANACTGCAACTGTGACAATGTGCATTATGTGACCAAATGTACTGTCATCAGATTATAATTCTTTCATCATTATTGTTAAATATTTTCATGGAAATATGTATTCAATAAAACTAATGAATAAGAAATTCCATTTAGGTTAAATTGAAATTGTTACGAAAACAGCAGATTCAAGTCCTAATAATAACACATGCATTTTTCGCTACAAAATTTGACAAAATAAAAATATTTTTATGATGAAATAACCAAATTTTAATGACAAAATAAGCTAATTTTATTTACCATAAAAGTATGGCCCTATCAATTATATATACTGAAGAATAACTCAGAACTACCCACAATATTTTACGTTTATCAAATAGGCAAAAAATTATCTGCAGTGCACACATCAGTAAAAGCACAGATTCGGTCAAAATCAGCTAATCTGGCAAAAGTGCAGATTCTGTCAAAATCGGCAAATTTGGCACAAGTGCAAATTCTGTCAAAATCAGCAAATTTGGCAGAANAAAAGTGCAGATTCTGTCAAAATCGGCAAATTTGGCACAAGTGCAAATTCTGTCAAAATCAGCAAATTTGGCAGAAACTCAGATTCGGTCAAAATCTGTAATATTGGTGGAAGCCAATTCAAATGAGCTCAGCTCTAGTAGATCATTAGAAATATTTAAGTTCTAGTTTATTTCTACAAACAAATATTAGAGTATTATTCTTTACCATAGTAAACCTCTATTATATAAATAGATACTATACAAAT
This sequence comes from Clitarchus hookeri, assembly GCA_002778355.1. Classification (NCBI taxonomy): domain Eukaryota; kingdom Metazoa; phylum Arthropoda; class Insecta; order Phasmatodea; family Phasmatidae; genus Clitarchus; species Clitarchus hookeri. The sequence continues at coordinate 38,454 of NQII01001355.1, forward strand.
AAATATGGCGACAGACTCAATTCCATCATACCATGATGCTCAAAATTACCTAGTCCTCACAGGGTGTATTACAGTACACTAACTTCACAAGTTTTGTTCAACCTTATACATAGAAACAAACACAATCTCTAACTGACAATTCACTATATTTACATAAGATGTGATAGCAGACATTGTACAAAAACAAAATAATATACAGCATGTGATTCAGAAAGCAGATTATAGATTTCAGAAAAGAAATTAAAGGGTTTACAAACATATTAAATAAACTCACAGGAAGTATCTCTAGCAACAAAACTACACAATAGAGCCAAAAAGGCCACATACACACCCTTACCTACTAATCAGTGTAAAATTTAATAAACATACTTTCAAAGGAGAACCTACAGAGGAGAAGCACAGAGGTGATGAACTTAACACATCAAAAAAATAGTTACAAGAGAATAAAATAACTGCTAAGTAATCATGCGTCCGAGGCATCCGCACGAGATAAGAACCAACCAATTATCACTGAATCTGAGACTTTTTTATAAATACAAAAATGGCCACAGAAGGCAAGTGTTGCAGGCCACTGCTCTAAGCTGGCACATAAATGATGTTTACACGGTTTACCCAGCACAAGGATGACTTATCTCACGCTCCTGATGAACCCTCATTCTATAAACTTGTGATACCTTGGGCGGCATCCATGACCCCTTTCAACCTACCTCAGGTGTGCACCCCTCCCCACATGCTAAGCTGCGTAGATGCCAGACTCGCGCAACGTCAGCTCCATAACTTTTGAAAGGGTCCGCTGCCACCACCTGAATGCAGACAACCAGCACTGCATGTGCACCTGTCTTAGCAAGCTGGTTGCGTTCTGCCCCTTGAAATGTCAGCCTGGGGCTGTTCGCTGTGCTGTCCAGCTGCAAATCGTCATCCTTCAAGACTCAGCTACAAGAACATTATGATGATGCAGTTAATATAAATTTAATTGGGACATCTAGTTAATTTTCTTTTGTTTTTCGAGGAATTGTTTTAGCTCATCAGTATTTGAAGTTTTGGCAGTGTTAGAATGTTTGTGTGTCATGCGTTTGCTTTTTCTGAAATCACAGTTGAGGTTGCGTCAGCAACTGGAGATAACAGCTTTTACCACTTCTGTAAACTTTTTTTCCAAGAATGTTCAAGAAATTTTATTATTTTACACTACGGTGCAGTTCGGCTGGCATGGGAAAGTGGTTGTGATGGGGGTTCGCACAATATCCGAAGGGATTCCGTACCATGCCCTTATTTGGTTAGGTTTTTGGCTCCCTGGTGTGAGGAGTGGAGGTAGTGTGCATGGTGATTTACACCGGGTGCGCCTCGTGCTCGCTGACAGTTGACAACCAGCTGTCGGAGAAGACAAGTCGAGCGTGGCAAATTTCGCACACACCAGCAAGCACCAGTAACTTCAACATTTTTTTTACTTCAATTTTTGGCTAATAACCGTTTTCTACTAAATTATTTTGACTGGTGTGGGAGGTCGCAAGGGTGCCAGGAGGGAACTGACGTCCCTCCTGCCTTCGTAATTTTCTCTCGCCATGCGAGTTTTGAGTGATGTGGATAGTTAATGAAGTAATGAACTCTGGGGCGCTGTTCTGTTGGAACTGCCTCGTTAAGCTGAATGTTCATGACTCTGCATTAATGGAAGATTGTCAACTGTTTTTATAACTTGAAATACAAATACAGNCGTTAAGCTGAATGTTCATGACTCTGCATTAATGGAAGATTGTCAACTGTTTTTATAACTTGAAATACAAATACAGAGGAAATAATCAGAGATTTGAATTTTTTATTTTATTTTAATATGGCACATTTAAGTTTTGTGTGCCTACCGAGTGAGTAAAACCAAGCTGTGATTTCCAGTCGCCAAATCTGATGTCTGCGACATTACAATATCCACCATACTCCATGCACTAGCCCATTTCTCTCTATATGCTCTTCTAAGTCTAAGGATAGGGAGTCTGTACCACCATGCTGGCACATCCACGTCAGGTGCCTAGAGTTTTGCTGTTAGGGGTTACTCTTACTCCACCATCCCCGCACAAGTCATAGACCTTCTTGGCAGTCAAGCATCCTGGACACAGACTGGGATTATATGTGGTTTATTACCAGACAACAACGCTTCTCTGGGCTCTCCCGAGAAGTAGACGCAGCAAGGTCTTGAGAGCAAACCCTCACTATGAACCCTACTCTACTCGAAAGATACTTGGTTACCAGACAACACCACTTGTCTGGGCTCTCCGAGAAGTAGGCATAGCAAGGCCTCCCTGGCTACAAGCAATAATGCTGCTTCTCTGGGCATCACTCAGCCATCAGCTAAGCTGTCTGCNATAGCAAGGCCTCCCTGGCTACAAGCAATAATGCTGCTTCTCTGGGCATCACTCAGCCATCAGCTAAGCTGTCTGTACTGCAACCGTATTTGCCCCAACCCACATCCCTACTCACTCTGCTGCTATTTCAGCACCTCCATGGCCTGTGAGGTGATACATAGTTACTGGTGAAGGCCACCAGTCAAATAGCCTGTGAACAAAGCAAACTCTCTCAGGCTCNATAGCAAGGCCTCCCTGGCTACAAGCAATAATGCTGCTTCTCTGGGCATCACTCAGCCATCAGCTAAGCTGTCTGCACTGCAACCGTATTTGCCCCAACCCACATCCCTACTCACTCTGCTGCTATTTCAGCACCTCCATGGACTGTGAGGTGATACATAGTTACTGGTGAAGGCCACCAGTCAAATAGCCTGTGAACAAAGCAAACTCTCTCAGGCTCNCTGTGAGGTGATACATAGTTACTGGTGAAGGCCACCAGTCAAATAGCCTGTGAACAAAGCAAACTCTCTCAGGCTCCAAGAGAGGAAGAGACTTGGAATACCTACCAACCCACATTACGCGTCAGCTTTCTTTTTCTTAGTGCCCATGTGGGGCATTTCAGCAAGCCAAAAAGAGTACGGAGACCTTTGGCTAAACTGTCTGAAATTAGTACCACTTCACTGACTTCTGGGAGTCAGGAAACATCTCATTGTGTCCACATCAAAATGGCAGACAACAGCCCAGCAGACATGCCAACTTGTGAATTAACTCATGCTTCAGCCAGATTTGGTTGAGCACCTTAACTCAATAAAATAATTAGGGTACTTCTATTTCAGTGTGCCAATTATGTCTAGTGATGTAAATCATGACAAACACAATAAACAAAAAGACATATCTTCAATAGCAGGAAACCATTTCAAAAATGCTATAAGCCACAAATCAGATAAAGTCACGGTACCAACTACATACATAAAACAATGAGAAAAATTTTAACAGAGGTTTGTTGAATGAAAACTGCATAAAATAATAAGAAAAAAATGTACTGAGGTGTAAACTGAATTCAAAATTCTGCTAATGAAGCCGAGTTTCTGTCTTCAAAATACCACCCTACTTATAATAATATTGTTAAAGGGGTAGGGTTAATGAAAAATAAAACAGAATGAATACTGGGCTAATAGTTTAAATACAAGAAAAGGAAATTACTTCTGTTCATGTTCCAAATAACACACTACAAAAATATTACCCAAGATATAAAAATGTTCAAAAATTAATAACAATTTACACTTCAAAATTTAGTATCTTGAAAAATGTAATAGTGTTTAAATTAACTTTACATCAAAATGAAACAAATTCCTTTAAATTGAAAAGCTCCTTGGCTCTGTCAGCTGCAGTCAGCATATGCATGTGGACCTCTGGATCACAGTGTGAATTCATAATTACCAGGCTGTCCAAATCATATAGAGAAAGCATTAACAGTTCAAAATTAGTCAAAATATGATACTTCTCTGCCCCTCCGACTGTGAAAATTAACTTGTGTCATTAGTACAAAGACTGTCTCATACTAACTCCTGCATGCTACTGATGTGGGAAACTCTGATGCCTCTCACATTGGGTGATCTGGGCTCGATTCCCAAAATCAACCATTGCAATCTTTGAAGTGGTGGTTGCATCCTACTCATGTTCACACTGAGGAAGGTAATGACATCCCATCACAGGATCATCCTGCCTCAGGCAAAGATGACTCATCAACATATGTACTCATCACTACAAGTGTTTGGGCATCCACTCATCATGACTTACTTGCAAAGAACACAAACTTCCCCAAGAGGGATGCCCTGGATTTCTACTTAACTTACTGCTTCTGATGTATCACTCACAAGAGTGACATAACCAGACACTTGCAGGCCCTTGGTTAACTTCTGTGATGGGCACTTCCACCCTTTTATTAAGGCCCTCGCCTACTTAGAGCATTTTCCACGTTTGAGGCAAAGAAGCACAGGAGTGATACGGGCGAGACTGCCATGCGCAGCAAGTGTACCATCGCCGCTAAGCGCAAGGCTTTCGACTAGCGTGCAGTGTTATCATGTTGTGTGTACCTATGGTACTTTCAGCTGTAACACTATTATTTTCTTGGTGGAAAGACTGTAGGAAGGTTCAATCCAGGGCCCTTGAGTAGTTTTATATGTATCTGGCGCATATACTTTGAGGTACATCGCCTTGAAAAGGCCATTTTTAACTATTGTGGAGTACTCTGAAATGGTGTTTCTAAAGCACGTGAGGTCTTGAAAGCATTCAACAACCCTCTTCTGAAGTGTGCGCTTTTTGTAGATAAGCACACTGGACACACATTTAATAATTTAGAAAAAAAAAAAGTATTTCAAACACACTGCAACATAGTCCAAGTGCCAGGTACACTAGAGCTTTAACTGAATTATATTTACTTATCACATATCCAAATAATCAAATTTCAATATACTGTAATTAATATGCAAAATGCCTTGAATTTATTTCTAGACTGCTTTTCATACCCTACAATTTCTTTCCTTCTGGCTTTGACTACAGCAAAGTTATCTACTTTATTCTAAATACAGCTTCTTAACTATGGACCGCTTGATGGAAAGAATAGCTAATAATATCAATCTTTGCTGACCCATGGTGCTGCTCAGATAGTTCTTATAATTTTTATGTTGGGAAATGAAAACTCCTTACTACCAGTTGCAGCAGGAATGGTTATACACACTACTATCATAGCTTTAATATGCATTTCACTGTTGCCATATATTACAGTAGTCAATAAACTAATACATGTAAATGAAAGTAGGTAGGCCGCTGGACATTTGCCAGTCCAGCAATACCTGTAGTTATGCTCCTGGCTGACAAGTGGGTACAAGCCACACCCTCCTCCTACATGGAGCACAGCGTGCTTGGAGGTGCACATGAGAACAGCCAGTCAACTCACCTCGAGGCCCTTCAGGAGGGCAGCATTGTCACGGCGCCGCAGCTCCGACCAGCCCTGGTGGCCACCGCTGAATGTCAGCGACTTACGAATGTCCTTGTTGCGGTCGGGCCCCGCGGGGTCAGGAGGGGGCGACTTGGTGGGAGTGAGGCCGGGCTGTGGTCGCGGGGCAGAGCGCTGCAGGATGAACTGCACATCGCTCGAGTACTCCCCCCACTTGGTTAGGATCTACTGCCGCAAACACATGCTACTCAATACTATACAACCGTTTTCATCCAAACTACATAAACAGCATATTTCCACATCATAAAGTAACTTTGGTCTCTTATTACAAAGAGCAAACAATACTTGGAAGAGATTAAATGAGACAATAAAAGGGTAAGTGGAATGGAAAAGGGATAAAAAGAATGAAAGAAGGAAAGGGGAGAAGAGATACTAAAGGGATGTGAAGATGGAAAGGGAGAATGAAGACTAATATAGGGAATGAAGACAGTAAGGAGATAATGAAAATGTAAAAGGGCAAAGTGGGGAATAAAAGAGAAAGACTGAAGAAGGTAGACCGAAGGGCCAAATGATGATGGGAGTAAAGGCTGAGAGAAGAGTCAAATACAGAGAAATTATATATGAATCTGTCCCTGTAGAAAGGGCCTTAGTCATGATATTACCGAAATTGAGTTAATCCCATATTCTTGGTGGGACTTAGTCCAATGCTTGGAAAGTAAAATAATCGTCTAGTGAATCTCATAGTCCCATGCAGAATGGCCCTCTGTCAATGACTGAAGACCTCCCTGCAGGTAATTGTCATTACCTCATGAATGCTGCCACAACTGTTATGTACCAAATTATCAGCTGTTATATGTTGTAGTTATTTAAGGCTATGTTTGTATATGGGCTGCAGATTTATTACCAACATACTGATGATGGTTACTTTCCTATTTTGTATTTGAATAGCAATGGAAGATGACCCAATGATAAGGTACAAAAGGAAGTATAATCATTCCTCAAGGTTTAGAAATAAAACTAAGGTAGTAGAAGTCGAGGGTGAAGAATTATACTAATTACAAGGAAAAGCTAATGCCAGCCAAACAAACAGGAAACCTTGCACGTAATTACTGTTTAACACTTCATATATGATTTTAATGATTACAATAGTTTACGTCTTGATTCTAGCCACATCTAAAATTCTATAAGCAAATTGTTCCAGCACTCATATTTATCAATTTTTTTATTGTTATTAAATTAGTAAAATACAATTAGTTTTCCATTTTCAAAGTGATATCTTTAAATATAATTAAACTTTTATTTGAATGCTTGGACCACAGCTGATTCAATGGTTAGACAGGATTACTGCCAGGGGCCACGGTGGTATAGTGGTTAGACTACTCGCCTCCCACCTGGGGGAACCGGGTTCGATCCCTGGCGGGGTTGCTCCTGAATTTTTGCATGTTGGAATCGTAGCGGGTAATACTGCTAGTCGGTGGGTTTTCTCAGGGATATCCTATCCCCCCCCCCTACATTCCTGTGCTGCTCCATACTCGCCTCGCTTCCCCCTCATCGGCTCTGAAGACCACAATGTTAAGAGCAACCCAAATTTCTTCACTCACACTGTATATAATGCCCTCTCACCTAGGTCTGCAGTTCCTCGTTCCATTCCAGGCCCTGATGAGTACAGACTATTCACAGTAATCTGAGCACTTTTGAAAGCCCTGTTTCGGAACTACTTCTTTTATTATATTGTATCCTTCCACCATAACATGTAAATTTAACATTGCCATGGGTTTAATCACTTTATTCATGTATCAAGTGAAAATAAAACAAACACTAACCTCAATAGACATGAATTTAAACATACAATGCACAGTCTTAGGATTCTTTTATTTCTTCGCTGCCAACTCACCTGGGAGCCTGTACGCTAATGTGCTACACTGCATATAGATATATGTAGTTACGGGCAGTGACAATTTTTCAAAAGTTGATTTCAAATGTGCTCACTTTACCGTGAACAGCCTACAGGAGTTATTCACACAGATTCTCACATAGAGGTTGGTGTAGTAAATTCTTTATGTTATTTAGCACAGTTGTGTAAATCTTGCATATTGTCCATGTGTGTGTCTTTGTGCCTTTTTGTGTTGGTTTGTTAATGTAAATTTGTCTATTTGTGTGTATTTGTCTTTATTTCTGATTGTTTTGTGTTTTTGTTGCCTTTGTTAATGTTTGTATTAGTGTGTCACCCAGTTAATGGTTAACACTGTTTGATGGCACATTAAACTTCAAATAAATAAATAATAACAATTATTATTATTATTATTAGTATAGAATTTGGCCACAACATTTTCTTATATTGTTTCTCTTTTTTTAGCGGAAAGTGTTTTTAATCCCTATTTTACTGTAAATCTTTCATCAAATACAAAATTTAATGAAATCTGTATACAGTCATCTACTATCCGCATCTGTCACATAGTTAAATTTAGTTCTGGCGTGATCTGCAATGGAGGTATTATGCGATGTGTGGTGGATTCAGGGATTTAAACAAAGTCTTTCGTGTTTCTGTATGCAGTTGTAATTTCTTCATGTGCTGAAAAACATGCGTACATAAAGCAGCAACAAGTTACACGAGAAGTTATTGATATAACTAATGAGTCTACTTTCCTCAACATGGGTGCAATTAATTTTTTAATACGTTCTTAAAAGCTAAGTTTTGCCAACATAAAATATTTACAGGGCCGTCATTTTGAAAGTAACTGACTGAGCCACTTAAAACATGTAAGCTTACACGGCCTACTGTAGCGCTACTTGTGTGAAGAATTTGGTGGAAATTGGTCGATTGCTCCCCGAGATATGGCATAAAAACAATTTTCTTTTTTGGTGCTATCGTACAAAATGGCAAAAAAAAGAGGATCTATATGCAATGTTTCTAATATATACTGTCAACATACAAAGTTTAGTTGAATTTGGATAAATTGTTTAATAGATGTGGCAAACTTATCTAAATAATTTATGAAGTCACCATTTTGAATATCGTTGNTAATTTATGAAGTCACCATTTTGAATATCGTTGTCTGACCCACGAAAATCATGTAAAATTACATGGACTTCTGTGGCATTTAAGGTTTGCACAATTTGGTAAAAATTTGTAGAACTGTTCCAGAAATATGGCAAAATGTTCCATTTTTCAACTGGCACTATTTTCAAATAGATTGAAAAAATGATCTCTGTGTGCATGATTGATGCTTTTAATGAATAATGCTAATGTACAATATTTGGTAGAATTTTGTTGAATTGTTTTATAGATACTACATATATTAACAACATTCAAAAAGGACTGCCGCACCCGAATGTGTCAGTTTGCACCACAATGTAACACTACTTGTGTGTAACACGTGGTGGGAATTGGTTGATTGGTCCTCAAGATGTGGCAAAAAAACCTCCATATTTTTCATGTGCTGATCACCATAAATGGAGGACAAAAAAAGTTATATATTAGCACATTCAATGATTGTTTACTGCCTGCATACAAAGTTAAGTTAAAAGGGATTACATAGTTACATACATATAGCACACTGAGCTAAAATGATTTTATAGCTGCCATTCTGAAAATAAATGTGTCACAGTTAAAAAATACATATATTAATATTGCCAACCACAGTACAACTTCTTGGCCAAATTGATAAAAATGGGGTGATTGTTTTCCAAGATATGACATAAAAACTAAATTTTTTCATGTGGCATCTCTTACAAAATGGTGGACAAAAGATGCTCCNGTTTTCCAAGATATGACATAAAAACTAAATTTTTTCATGTGGCATCTCTTACAAAATGGTGGACAAAAGATGCTCTGTGTACAGGCATTTGATAGTTGTAATATATACTGTCAGCATACAAAATTAAGTTGGAATTCATTACATGGTTTCGACGATAAAGCATACTAAAATAAAATTGCTATAGAGCTGCCATTTTGAAAATAAGTTTGACCTTTTGAAATGTACCAATTTAGTCCTTCTGTCACAGTACTATTTGTTTAACAAATTTGATAGAAATCAGGCAATTGTTTCCAGAGATGANTTTGTTTAACAAATTTGATAGAAATCAGGCAATTGTTTCCAGAGATGACATAAAAATTTTATTTATTCATGTGGCACTATCATACAAAATGGCTAAAAAAAGTGCCTGTGTGTCGGCATATATTATGCTTGCAATAAATACTTTCAGGATACAATATTTGGTCAAAAATAGTTCAATGGTTATGGTATAAACACCAAATAAACCTAAAATATTTGTATGACTGCCGATTTTAAAATAAGTAACCAATCAAGTTTACAGTAATCACTTACGTTTACGTGGCCTATCATAGTATTACTTAAGTGCCAAATTGAGCGAGAATTGGCTAAATAGTTTGAGATATAGTGTAAATTTTTTTTAATTTGGTGCTATCTTCCAAAATGGGGACTAAGACCAACATCCATTTCAAAATTGAATGCTTACACGATGCTCTGTCAGCATACAAAATTTGATTTAATGGCTCCCAATTTATGACATATCCCCAGAAATATTAAAATTGCCACCATTTAGAAAGTAAATGCCTGGTGTGGTCGAAAACTATAAAAGTCGAGTGTCCTTACTAAGTACTATATGTGACAGAGTTTGGCGAAATAGACAAAAAACACACACACACACACAAATGAAAAAAACACACAAACAGAGGAAAGTGATCTCGTAAGCTTTTATTTTCTTTGGTAAGTAGGCTANGGGGGGGGGGGGTGATTAGGGGTATGGACTGAGCTTTAACATGTTCCATAATTTTTGCACTCAAATAATAAACATTTTTACTAAGACCATGTTCAAATTGGCTGATTTTGTTAACACAATAGTCAAATTATATGATTTTGTAAACAAAAATCATGACCTATTTTGAAATGTTGTATTTAGTGATTTGTAAATAGCAAACCTTTATGAAAACACTAAATTACGAAATTTCCCCAATACTAGTATTTGATTATTATCTGGAGGTGGCATATTGGTTTAACCTCTTAGAATACCAACCTATGGGTATGCATAATTAACTTAATTTGCAATAAATAACTGATTTTTACCATCATTAGTGTTTCAGATATTAGAACTATTGTAACAGTATTGTAAAATATAAATGCTGGAATTACAATTTTTGAAATAAAATAACATCTAAGTTTCTATGATTTATATATATTAAACTAATATATTTTTAACAATTACATTAACTTTGTACTTTTAGGTTAAAATTTTGATGTGGTGTTACCACTACTAAAGAAGTGACTGTCTACAGCATCCAAAATGAAAAATACCAAATGGCAAATTACAAATAACAAAATGATCAACTTGTACGCAGTCTGAATAGGACACGGATTAAAAAAGTTTGTGCTTTGGTTAGCAAAAATTGCAGAGTGCATTCACAATGGGAAAAAGGTGAGCAAAATTTTTTAATGTTCAACAAACTGGTATCAAAGTATCAGAATCGGAAAAAGTAGTATCAAATAGACTCTAGTAAATACAGTATATATTATTATATGCTATGGAAAGGAGATGCCTGGTGGGCAGCTCTAAACAGATAGGTCTTGAGAGCTGATGAAGGCGAAGCAAGGTGGATAGCAGCACCGGAATGCAATAGTGGGGGAAATGGCAGATCCCCATGAAAACCTGCCAACCAGCAGCACTGTCATGCACAATTCCCAACTGCAAAAGTCCAGCAAGTGACTTCGCCGGGAATCGAACCCGGTTTACCTTGGAAGCTCAACCCACCAGTCCTGCCTCAACTGTGGCACCAAAATATGCTAAGGTATGCAATAATGTTTTAATGTAGGTTTAAGGTCTAAATGGTGATGACCTTGAGAGGGTGCTCATGGGGGGCCAGCAGCCTTTCATTGTTCCGCCAGTGCTCTATCAGTGTGAAGCGTCCCGTCTTGCCCGTCGCATGAGCCAGAGCGTACACAACATCCTGCAAAAGCCACACACAAAACATTTGGCACAGCCTCCCTCACTCAGGCAAGTATGGCAACCAACTAAACTGACATGCCCTTAAAACAGACTTTCAAATGTGGCGATCATGCCTTGGTGTGAAATAAAAGTGTGGCAGACTGCATTGATGGTAGACACAGGAGTACTTCAAGAAAACTTGCTGACTATCAGCAATACCCAAAACATTTGCCACGTACAACAAATCTAGTCTTCAATAAGTTTCTAATGAAAACCAGTATGCTACTAGTTTGTCCATCACAAAAACTCAATTTTTAAGATGTAATAAAAATGTATTAATAAAATAAGAAACAATTCTTTTTCCTTCAAAATTTTGTATGTACAGTAAATTATAAGGGAAATTGTTTTTTCCCAAAAAGAATGACTGAACTTTGCATGTCAGTTTATTTTACTAAAATAAGATTTAACATGTAAACTATGGTACAGTATTCAGTTTTTGTTCAACGTCCCACAGATGTGCACAGGACAGCTTAACACATCCTACTTACAGTAGGCTTAGAATAAAACACAAGCCAACAGGTATGTTTTGTGTCTGCTCTCCACACAAGCGTGACACCTCAATGACCCTACAGTTGATCTGCAGCTCACAGCTCATCACACACTCCTAAAGTAAACTTTTGAAAAAAAAAAATGACAACTGCAAATATTTTAATGTAACATAGGGAAATAAATACATTAAGATGGGCAACAGGTTACATAAAATAGCACCTATTCTAAAAGTCTCATTAAAATTGATTTGTTTAAATTTGTGGGAAATTAAAAGAATCTATCTTAAGAATGTAGTTGACTACCTAGAAGTATTTTGGAGTTTGAGGCTCATAAGCAAGGGAGTTGCAAGTGCTCTACTGACACACATAAGTGGCCCTTCACTACTACACACAATGCTCTGAACGGGAATCTGTGCCGCTCTGCTTCCTGGGGTGCAAATAAAACAATAAAATAGAGGGCTCAACAATTTTCCTGCTTCATACATTGATGGTAAAAAGTAATGGAGTAAATAAGCCTTCCGCTGTTTTGTTCATGCTCTTGGAAGCAGAATGGGGTGCCAACTTGCATTAATTCACTTCAGCATCATAAAAAACCGATTCAGACAGTTTACACAGAAATTATGACATCACAAATAAAGCATCAATGATGCCACATGTTTTGTCCTACACCCCAGCCCTTCCCTACCAAAATCTAATGGGTATTCCATAGGAATGTGAAGGTTTTTGGGCAGGGAAAATTTTAGCATATAAACATTGGTATCAGGATGTACAATTCAGGCCATTTGCCCAAGTGTACTATGCGATACCATATGTGGTATCAGGAAACACACTTTAGATCATCCGCTCAATTGTACTGTATGATTCTACGACCTACTTTTAGTTAACACATCACACTACCATTTACTGTAATCATCGTAATATATTAAAACATTTTGACTCTATAGAGTAGTACACTTGAGCAGATGGGCTAAATTGTATTTCCCAATACCATACATGATATCAGAACGTACAATTAAGCCCATCCGTCCAAATGCTTGTACTTCCCGATACCACAACAGCAAAGACTCATTGCCACTACACGAGCCTAACCTACCTACAGCACCATTAACTGTACTCTTCAAAACATTGTACAATACCCATTTATTTAAACATTAAACAAAATACACTTCCTATTATTACTAACAAATATGTTTACTAAGCATTCATTAACCTATTTTTGTTATATGTACTAGTAATATGTCTTCCAAAAATGACAATGTTAGACCATATTGCAGTCACATTTTTCACAATTAATGGCAACTAAATTAACACATGAACATACTACATTAATTAATTATTGCTGTTATTCACCCATTGCTAATAAATACTACATACAGCAATAAATACCTTACCAAACACATGATTCTTCTTTTATATATATATATATATATACACACACACACACACACCTTCATGTAACTTCACACACACAATTTTCATCAATGAATCCAAACAGCGCTATGTATCCTTTTCACTCTTAAACATTGAATCTTTCTCATCAGACGTTACACCACCCTTGCTACTAACATATCTGCTAAACCCTTCTACGATTCACACTTCACATAGTCTAATAACACCTGCATATCCTATATCTCTGACACTTTTTCTTTTTTCCTTAGAGGTTGTAGATAGTAACATTTCTGTTTTACTACGCAACCGGCACATACATCGTTTGACTACACAACACACTTGCTAAACAATTAATAATTTTTTCATATTTAAATTGATGTACAGTGGAAGCTAGAATTTTAAATAATAACATGAAAAAGTATTAATTGTCTAATTTATTGTTGCAAGACAACAAAGGGGCATATCCGAGTTTGTGAAGGATGGAGGTCTTACTAAAAATGAAATAACTAAATTTGATTATCAATTTATTTGCACAACCTTAATTTACATTACACTGCCTATCTCCACTATTACTCTTGTTATTCTCAGTGAGTGCAATATTTAATGTTTATCTCAATTTAATTATAGTGCTTATAAATGTCTCCATTTTAGTTAGTCACAGTCACATATTTACACATATTAAATCAGTTTATTTCCATCACTCCAAATGTCTGTCACTTGTACATCCAGTTCAGTAGTCCCGCCCATCATTCTCACTCTCCACTGTACCGATGCTCGCAGTTTGCAGACTTTATTCCTGCTAGTCATTCTCGCCACCACTTGACACACTACTGGCTCATAGCTTCACTATCTTCATACACCTGGCGCTTAAGATCACACAATCCGCCAAACTCTAAACTGTTGGCTCAGAGGCCCGATGCAGCTTAATTAGTCTCGCTGGAATGGTCTAGAAGATTCTTTGCACCCCGAGTCTTGCTGAGAGAGGCAAGGACAGTGATCAGAACATACTTTCAAAGATATCACCAGAAATTCAATCCGCTGAATGTCTGGAGTGCACCAGTCCTGATAAGCTTATCTGGCGGCTCACCTTTGTAAATCGCAGCAGACTTCTCACTTTACCACTTTGCCCTTGGCACACTTGTGCCAGATGGGGCAAAGGAAGCGATGCAGACCAAAAATATGTAACACTATTTTATTCTGTAAAGGACTATCTGGAGTTTTAAGTATTATAGTATGATATTGTTTGTATATAGTGTATAAGGGAGAGTACATAACTTATTTTTATTTATAGACATTTTTTTGCACATCCTGGAGACTTTTGTGCTTGTTTATCAGCATATATGGTAAACTATCTTTTGACTACATAGATTTGCATGACATATCACCTCAAGCCCCGATTATTTCCAAATTTCACTGGGACACATTCAATTCTTAAACTCTTTTTGAATTCTGTGTGTATCTCTAATTTGTGATTTATTTGTTTAGAAAATAAGTACATCTAGGATAGGGAAACCTGGTTATACTGTATTCTTAACTTTCTCTTTGGTGGAGCAAAGTCCTTCAAAATTACGTGTGCAGAAATGCTTATTAAACTGTCAATATGAGATTTATAAATAAAAATCCTTGAGAATAAACAGGAATTAATCAAAATTTGAAATATTCTACCACATGTAAATACAGAAATATTTACCTTTCTGTAGATAGGCGAAAGGGATAAGCTGTGAAAAACATAACACTAAACTAAACAAGACCTATACCCTTGTAAATTTGCACAGGAATTCACAATCTACACAAAGTACACATATACACGATGATTCTAAAATCATGGGACAATCATTGAGGGGTGGTAGAGTTCACTAAAACAATTATTGTATAGGAATATATGGGCTGAAGTGACGCATTGAGGCACAAAAACATAACACATTAACGGCCACCACGATCGCCAGATTTATCGAGTCTCGATTTGTTCCTATGGGGGCATTTGAAAGCCCTCATTTACGAGACTCCAGTTGATTCCAGTGAAGACCTCGTCACTCGACTATCCTGTGCGGCTGCACGCGTGCGTGAAATACCCGGCGTATTTGAATCTGTTCGCCAATCACTCCACTGACACACCAAGTTTGCATTTCTGTCGGTGGTAGCAATTTCGAGCAATCATTATAAACATTGCTGTAAAAAGGCATTTAGCGGCAAAGTTATAAATAAACACTGTGTTGCATTTCATGTGTTAATTTTGTGTTTGTGCCCCAACGCGTCACTTCCGCCCATATATTCCTATAAAATAATTGTTTGTTTTAGTGAGCTCTACCACCCCTCAATGTTTGTCCCATGATTTTAGAATTACCCTGTATATCCTGGTTAGACATGAGACATTTATTATCATGTTGAAGACAAAATAAATTAAGACCTACAACATTATAACCTTTTAGCCAACTCACATTAGAATAAATTATTGGTTTTTCATAACTTTATACTGCTTATGAATGGGATTCAGGTAGTGAATATTTTCTCAGAGCAGTAAGAAAATAAGTGGATCTTTCTTTCTCTCAGACCAACAAAACACGGGACATGCTAGTGAAAGAAATTTAAAAAGTTCTGATAACACCAACATTTCTCTGAGTGAATGTACATACAATAGTTCATTTTATTCTAAACATGTTGCTTAAGTAAAATTTTATTTTTCCTTTTGGCTATCTAGGTTGGCAAATGACCAACTCGATTCTCGGACCTCTGGGTAAATTAAAATTGAAAATTAAAATTCTTTGGTCTAAATTCTTTATTGAGATCATTTTAGTGATTAGCCCAAGCAAATTAAAACAGATAAGCAACGTTTGCCCATGCCAGACATACAGCTTACTGTGTAAAAGTCTTAGAACCATAGTACTGTCCGCTACCCTTGGTAATCCTCTTCTTTCTTGAAGATACTAAAATAAAGAATCTGGCGCATTTAAGCAGCTTCTAAAGCCTGTGCACATTTATGGAACTTGTGATGGCTCTCCTTCATCGCCCTACCCTTATAATGGGTGGTCCAAAACAAAAATTAAATTTAATTTAATTTAAAAGCATACAAAATTTAACAATCTGACTGCTGCCGTGTCTAAAGAGAGAGTCCCTGGGCTTGCTTAAGGCAGCCCTCCTTCTCCCTTAAGAAATAAAAAAACAAACAATTTCCTGGTAACAGAAACTTATCTATAAACTGTTTAATATTAATAATCTCCTTGGCCTACAAATTAACATTATGCCAGGCACCAGTTTGACAAGGCGAAAACACCTAAAATAAACAATAATCACTCTACCTGTGACATCAAAACGTTCAATCAATAACATTTTCAGAAAATTAGTGTGTTCATTAAAATAAAATTGTGACAAAATTTCTACCATCATTTTAAATATAAACAAACAAGGAAAAATTATACTGACAGATATAAACATTCCATAGGAATCAAAATATTTATCAGCATAAACGCTAGACTGAAATGTAAACCAACATGTAATTTTTTTTCTTATATCCTTACTATCTTCGGTAAATATCCAGTTTAGTGGCATTTTTGTAAAATAAAACCCGAAAAGTGGTATATTTCCACTCTACCAATTACGCAGAACACGAATATACTAGGGCCATTAACGTCCGACTAATTTCGTAATATGTGCCCACCTAACCTAACAGAACCTTACCCCACGATGGGTGAATCACTATCTTACATTTTTAAACTAACCTAGGATTGCAGGGTTTTACACTAACCTAGGATATTAAGGTTTTACACTAACCTACGATGTTTGGGTTTTACACTAAAGTACGAATGTAGGATTGTAGGGATTTAAAGGAACCGTAAAACACACCAAAAGAATATAAAATTGACTCACCTAGGTAGGGGGAGTGTTATAATTCCTCTGATGTTAATAGACGTAAACAAACATATTTCACAAGTTTTTTAAATATGTTCTACTTATTTTAACATTACGGCGTCTTGAATATGAACAAGGTAAGCTGTGCAGAACCCATTAATGCAACTTTTGTTGGTCTAGGACGTTTCATTCAGAAACGTAAACAAACTGGCTATACTGTTTATTTTGCAATTTTGTTCAATTTTTTTAAAATATGTTTTACTTATTTTACAGCTACGCCCCAAGTATATTCGTGTTCTACGTGATTAGTAAAGTAGAAATATATCATAATTTTGAATTTTTATTGTTTTTTTCAGAAAAGCCCCTAAACTTAATAATTACCGATATGAATATAATTTTCACAATTATTTTCAAAACTTTTCACTTGTCACTCACTCAGGCCTTTTTACAATTGAGCAACAGTTTATCGGCAACATGACACACTCTGACAGTCACACACTACCTTGTCGTCCATCGATTTTACAATAGTGCAACAACAACGTTGCATTTATCTGCGTTTACTGCCATCTATTGATGCAAGTGGAAACTAAAATGAATAAAACCTGGCACGCTTTGGTAATTATCCAGTTTAATGACTATTCTAAAGGAAACGTCCTAGATAAACGAAAGTAGCATTAATGGATTCTGCACAGCGTACCTTGTTAATATTCAGGAGGGCGTAATGTTAAAATAAGTAGAACGTATTAAATAAAATAGTTAAAAATACGAGCAAACCGCCGGTTTGTTTACAGCGAACGCCATGATACCTGCCGTCACCTTATTGGCTTGTGGGTATTGTTGCGTCACCGTGACGCATAACATGTGATTTTAACGGACATTTTCGAGGCAGTTCAGTAGCCTTTGTGTCTTTGCAGGATTTAAAAACAGAGAAAGCAAGAACGAGAGCTTCTGTGCATTATATTCGCCTATGAACGAGTGCTTCAGTGCGTAATATTCACCTATGAACGAGTGCTTCAGTGCGTAATATTCGCCTATGTGGCGTTTTAGTAGATCATGGTGTTTCGTCGAGTGAGGTAAGGTTGAATTGGCAGAGGACAGGGGAATTGTACCCGCCGCCTACCTAGGTGAGTTAATTGATTCTTTTGATGTGTTTTACGGTTCCCTTAAATCCCTAAAATCCTAAATTCATAGGTTACTTTAAAACCCTAAAATCCTAGGTTAGTGTAAAACCCTACAATCCTAGGTTAGTGTAAAACTCTAAAAATCCTAGGTTAGTTTAAAAATGTAAAATAGTGGGGTTAGGTTCCGTTAGGTTAGGTGGGCACATATTACGAAATTGGTCATGCATTAATGCCCCTCATATATTCGTGTTCTGCCTCATTAGTAGAGTGAAAATATACAATTTTTCGGGAATTTTTTTTTTTTTACAGAAAAGTCATTAAACTGGATAATTACCTTTTTTATAAAAAAAAATTGGCAACTGGGATAAAATAATTAACATCAGTTGTATGTACTTCAGTAAATGTTTCCAACTTATAGTATGGGCTACTGTCATTCCTATGTGTATTAGACTGTTTAAATAACACTCAATATTATATTCAAATCCTCAGCACAAGCAAACCTACATTTTGTTTACAAATATACATTACTTTTATTCTTCTTCTGCCTTTTCGCATGCGACTGTCACAAGTGCGTTAGAACAAGTTCTATAACACACTGTCGCATCGCCATCGTCTGCTATCTCGCCTCTGATTGGCTAGTGACTTTTATCACATTTTCGCTGTTGCAGTACTGTAAAAAGCACTTTCATAATGTAGAGAATGCTCTCCGGCTGATCAGTTGGTGGTAAAGGTTCAATATATTCTAAATCGCTACAAAACCAACCCCAACTGCAAGTTAAATAGATTTTAGGGCAAACCATCAACACCAACCACCAATCAGAAACTCTGCCATCTCATAGACTGCACTGTCCAACAACTGCCTACTGTGACAGGAGATTTAATGTAGTACACTTCGAACCATTGACTACTTACTTGACAGGTGGTGTTTTCCGTGACACCGCAAACTATTCGCTGGATCCCGTCCACCCAGACCTTCAGTTCCATATCTCGTGCAGGGCGCCTACTTCATAATGGGGCAAGAGTCATGGCGACTTGGTGTGGCCAGCCGGGGAGGGCCACGAGCACAGTTCCCCAACTCGCGCCACTCGCATGCTGCGACCGCTATTCCATTTTCCGGGCGGCCACCCTGAGCACTAACATGACATAACGCCCTCTAACATCCTTCCTCTAAAAGCACCACATCTCAAAGAGGACAAAAAATATCAACTTCCATTCGCTGATATAACTGCATTCCACTTCACTTCAACTGGCGATGTAACCCACTTACCGAAACCTAGGCAATAATTTAATATGATTTAATATATACTTTCTTTCTTCAGCTGCTACAGAAATAAGTACTAATTTCGGGACGTTACAGTGTACAGCAAAATTTATAACGTGTCCCTATTCACTGTGGTAACAAATAGTAAAAAGAAATAGAATTTAATCCAAATTATACAGTCATAAAACAACCGATAAGAAACGAGCAGCCGATTACCATCAACTTAATTTGTACATAACATACCACAAGATAGGTCAAATTGCAGACAGATTATTGTTTGTCAGCTGTATTTTGTTTGAGACTACCCTGCCTGCAATTCATTTATGTTGGTAGATCGATATTAATACAATTGATCGAGAGAAAAATATTCCAGAGAGGATGGCATTTCGATTACCATCCAGTTAAGAACAAATTATCCTGCCTTAGTATTTTCCATTCTGTATTTTCTTCTCTCCATTTTAATAACGTCTCTATGATATAGAAATATCTTAAACAGATAATTCTCTGTCATAAATTTTTCCTTAACCAAACACATTTTCGTTAATTTCTGCAATTGCACAAGTGACGACTTTGATTTGTTTATATTATCTGATACATCGTTTACATTTATTTCAAGAACTTCTATAAAATACAGTACATTGTAATGCTGTAAGCCAAGAAATAATTGCATATATTCTGTAAAGAATTTTAACTACAGGAGCAAAATATGAGGTGAGTAGATTAAGATTCCTTATTACTGAAGTACACATCATGTTTTTAAAATTAAAATACTATAATGTGAAGATATTGCCTCAAAAAGGAACAACCATAAAAAAATTAAATAGAACCTTAGTAAATTAAGAGGGAAAAAACTACTAAAAGACAGAAAGAGAGTTAACCATTATGCAAAAAATATATTTTTTTAAACTACTATTAAAATAATGTACAGTAAGTGTCAAGATTTAAAAAAGTTACAGTAAAATTGAAAAGGAGGAAAAAATGGAAAGCATCAACGAAATCTCGCCGCGGGAAAGAATCGATGATAATTCACTCATAAATGACACTGTTCTTAACATTGAGGGTGTGGTGCATATCACACTATCACCTGCTATGCAAAACATGATTGATTGCATCATAGGTAGAAATGTTACCTCTGAAAATCCTTGGTGTTTTGTGGACAAACTGGCTATTGATGACATTTTTGATTCTCAAGAGGAAATGTTAGAATTCTCTCACATTGGAGATACATTGAAAACATTCCAAGGAAATAAAGTATTAATTGGTTATGATGCAGCATCAAAAATTGAAAATCGCTTTTTCCTTTGCACTTCGGAGACTTCCCAAAAGGCAGTGGAGCAGAAGATACAACAAGATGAAGAAAAGCATCAGCGTAGAATCCAACACTCAGTTGAAAGGCCAGTAGGACAGTGGCACTCACTTGGAAGTGAAAAAGAAATAAACAAACTTAAACCCAAAAAATTTAGGCCTCTGATGGTGAAATCATTGTTGATACCACATAGTTGTTTAAGCAGACATGTTAGTTTTGGAGATAGGGTTAGTGAAAGTATAACCGAATTGGAGTCAACACATGTCAAGTTTGATAACATCACGAGGAAACAGTTGAATGCTATTGTTCAGGCATCTCCAGAATTTACTTCTTCTCATGTTCAGACATGCTGTAAGTTTCCAGTTAATAAGGGGACAACAACTGAATTTTCTATTGGGCCCATAACAGAAACAGATTTCGATAAAACAGAATCGTTTAATATCTTCCTTAACGATACTGATCTAGGCATTTCAGCTAAAATTAATCAAATAAGACTGTTTGATTTATACAGAGATGAATTTATCCATCTTCTCTATCATGAACGTGTTGAAACGGTTCATGAAAAAATAAGTTTGATCGAATACCAAACATTTACAGACGTGGAGTTTTGTAAGGGAAAGATGATATCCTCAGTTTCTTGGCACCCAATGTGGGATGGAATAATCGCAATAGCTTACACTAGTTCAACCAGATTCACTTACATTTCCCAAGACTTTAACAATCAAAATATCACAGGGACATCATATTCTGAAAATCCTGTACTCATTTGGAGTTTTAAAGATACACTTCATCCCAAACTTATATTGGATAGTCCCAGTGAAGTACATAGTATACAGTTCTCCAATTTTAATGAAAATTTACTGATTGGTGGTTGTAAAAATGGGCAAATTTTGATATGGGACATTACGAATCGTCTACAAAATGCTGAAAAAGCCACTCCAAGAAATATAGCACAAGCGAAGTGCCAACAGGTAATAAGAGAACTAATGGGATGGATGAAAGATATTATGTTACTCAGACATGTTCAGCCTTGTGTTTCATCTTCTCTGCAATTTTCTCACACTGGATGTGTTATATCGATGCGGTGGCTGCACCCACTATGGTACATATCAACTTCTGGTAATTTTCAGACCCCACCAGAAAAAACATCCCTCCAGTTTATTACAGCAGGAGAGGATGGTTTTATTAACATTTGGGACATAAAATCTACAATTCCACTCCCAAAGAAATTACGAGAAAAAAGACACAGAACTTCTTTATTTACGAGACCAAAAATATTGAAGGTGTTTGAAAGCCCTTTTCGAGCCTTAGATAACATATTACAGCCTATATTTAAAATTCAAGTTTATACAGATTTATTAAAACTACTTCCTATCTCATCAATGGAACTCAGAATGCCAGCTATCAAATACCAAAAATTTCAGTCCAGTGAAGATAGTCTAGGCCTGTATATAAACAAACCCATACTTGTAGATCTGAGTGACGTCCCATCGAAGGAGCTCTTAATTGGCAGCATTGATGGTGCAGTAATTCGTGGTTCTTGGGAAGAGTCTCAGTCCCAAACTACGCATTTGACCAAAAGTGAGTTCTTAGCACAAAGAGTCCACGATGGACCTGTTTACGAAATTGTTAGATCTCCTTTCTATGATGATTTAATTCTTAGTTTAGGAGGAAAAATATTTGCCATATGGAAAGATAATCTTCCCAATATTCCCATTATGTGGAAGGGTTCAGCATTTAGCCTTACTGGCTGTGCCTGGTCAATACACAGACCTAATATTTTTTTCATATCAAAATCGGATGGATCTGTAGAATTATGGGATATTCTCGTACAAAGTCACAAGCCAATAATGATAGAATATATTTCAGGAGGTATACTTACATTCATATCTACTAAAGATGTGATGTTAGGAGTAGCTGATTATGATGGATCTTTTAAGGTGTTTAATATCCCAAACATAATTGTGTCGTCAAACAAAACTGACATGGAAAATACTAAAAAATTATTTGAAAGAGAATCGATTCATAAAAATATTTTTTATAAATGGCAATCCGATTTGATAGAACATCATGTAGACATTATGGAAGATGTTGAAATTAGCGACACAGCAGTTATATCTAAAGACAGTCCAGATCAACAAGGAAAACATCATGAACTAGGGGAAGTAATGACCATGCCCAAGGAAAAAATGATACTTAAAAGACCACCAGGACAACTACATACTTTACTCCATTTAACCAATGATGATATCTATAAAATACAAGATAACTTCTTAAAAAAATTCTTAAGACCCGAAAAAAAATTGGAACGAAGAAAACCTTTTGTTGAAAAATATAGAATACAGATAACAGAATGCCCAGACGAAGTAAAACCTGAAGAGCATATTATGGCAAAGAGGAAACGAATTGAATTGAGGGGATCTGAGAATATTTTGCCATTTGTTGCACTGGAAAGATTGGGAATTTCGGAAGGTCAAATACAGAAAGCAATGAAGCAACCTCTAACCACTTCGATATCCTTATTATTACAACCAGAACACGAAAGAACAATCAGGGAAGAGCTAGATGGCCACATGGCTGAGTTTTTGGACCAAGGTAGAATCGTTGAAAAAGAAGCACTAGAATTCATAAGAAATAATCCACATATTAGTAATTTCGACTGGAGAAGAAACCTACTCGATCTTGATTTATATACTTCAAAAGAAAATTAAATAATTTTAGCTGATTCTTTATTTCCAACAATGCAAATATAAATGAGATTCATCACCACATATTTCTCTTTCATTTAAATGTCTAATAAACCAAAATACAAGTCATTTTCTGCATCATTGAACTACATACAAAAGAAAATATACTTAAAATAAAATTTAAAAAAACTCGCTAGTCGAGTCAATTAACTAACGTATAGGCCGGTAAAACTTGATATGGTCTAGAATGTGGAGATTCTGGAGAGTTGTATGGCAATCATAATTATGTGTGTTTGGTGCGAAAGAGTTAGATCATAATGTAGTGAGAGATTGAGACAAATTAAGGAAATTGTAGGTAAAATAATTACTTTATATAATACTACCAGGCAAAGTATTATTCTCACACTCACTTTATTTTCAAACTAATAAATTCTTAAAAAAGGAACATTTTAAAACTCCTTTGTAAACAATTGAAATTGACTCCTATTCGCTAACAAGTGTGTAACATGGTTGTGCATGGTTTGGTTTCGCCATATTATTATCAACATGTGAACAAATCGTCGACCGGTGGACGTTGACCGTTACTTACTCTATGTGATGTGATTAAAGAAAACTTTGAAATAGTGAAGAAAGGTAGTTTCAACATTATTTTTCTTCAATTGTCGCCACTTTCGTTGATGTTTGAAATATCGTCGGTGTTTCAAAACAGGGTTTTAGTACAGCATTAGGCAATGAATGTTAACTTGCAGGCAAATATTTCATCCAGGTATTTTAGTCTTAGAAATAACTTGTTTCTTTTAGACTAATGTCGTTATCCTTATTAAATTGAATATTTTCTTACAAACACATACCTCTCAATGCTCAAAAATGTCAATCATTTTTCAGGCATGAACATTATATTTATATACGATTAGTAATTATTTATGTTATTTTGGTAACATGTATTTTGAAATTAGTCCAAAAAACTAAGGAAATAATCAAGTCTCAATTGATTAAATTAACATGATAAGGATTTTATCGTTGAAGAAAAGGATTAAACATAGACATATATATCAAGCATATAGCCTAACAAATATTAAGCAATTATCAAAGACAACTTTATTGGTATTTATATCTGACAAAAACGTTTTCACATTTTAATGACAAAGTGCAAAAACACATACATGTGTCTTAGCGTAAACCATATTCAAGTGTTCATGAAATATAACAGCAATTTTTCGTTGCCTGTACAGGCACCACCTTTAAAATAAACATTACCATGCAATTACGGTAAGAAAACAACACATTTACTTAATGCTGAAATTATGTTCACACACAAATCATGTACTGTTGTCGCGCCTAGTTTGGCTCTCAAGACCTTTATATTAAGAGTATCGAATATCTCTTCACTCACTCACTCAATCTAGTGTTTTATGGCTCTGAATACATTCAGACACACTTCACACATTGTTTTTCCACCTAAAATAATTGCAGGAATCTTATCAGGAGTAAGTACACTCCATTATAGTTTTACATCGTGAAACTATGCAACAATTGCTGGTGTTCGTAGATGTAGCAATAACATTAAAATCCTAAAAACAAAATATAATAAAAATGGAAAATCCATGCAAAACCCACTAATTACGCATTTGCATGTAAACAAAGAACAACATGTATATTAACTTCACAGGCACATCAACATGGCAGTATCCGTTTTACAAGGCAACATGCATTTTTAAATGCATTATTCTCGAGCTATATGCACACAAGCAAAGAAAAGACTAAAAGCGTGAGTCTTAAAATTTAACGTAATATCATGCAGCAGGCAGAAAAAGTAGGAAAAGCCTCTATTTATAGCCATGGAAGGCTGACGTGCTGTTAGGCACACTAACCCTGATATACAAAACACCATGGTAAAAAAAAACACGATCGGCATGAAAAATACAGATTTGAGTTGGTCTGCTGTTAGCATCTCGCAAATAACCAGTAGGAGTCGGCCCTTTCCATAAATGTGAAACTTATGACCCATCTGCACAAAGGTAACATGAGTGTGGCAGGGGTGCTATTAGGTAAAAAAAAAAAAAGCTATAATACAATTATATGTCCCAGTAAAAACTGTGAATTGAGAGAGAATTTCTTAACTTGTTTGAACAGAGGTGATGTTCGTCTGCAGGACAGGACATGACCATCACCTGCCATGCCTCATATAGGACTGCCGAACAGCACGGCTGCCATGGTGTCATGGTAAGCTCATTAAATATGAATATAGCAACTTGCAAGATAACAATGCAACTCACTAACTAAAAATTGCAAAAACGGATTCAAAAGTTATAACATGCACACACAAGTACCCTTTTTATTTATTATTGTTTTCAGAACCTTATAATTTGACATGTGACCAACACAGTAATAAACTATGTTGCACTCCACTTTAAGAGTAAATCAAAATAAAAAAAGGGAATATTTACCCTTGCTATTAGACATTCAGTAAACAATCAAAGTTTTAAAATAGGTTTTATTTTCAACCAGGTGGCTTGTGACATCACAGCATGTCTGGACTACTGACAACAAATTATGCATTACCTACTGTGGTGGTGAAAAAGGAAGACACAAATTTTACTAAAAAAAAGTATAGATGGTACTGGTGGAAAATCGGCACTAAGTTTGCATATGAGAGTACTACTTGGCACACTGCTTCTCGGTTTTTATAATTTAAAAAAACCAAACGTGGCTATATGTATGTCTCCCATGCCATTTAATTCACATATCCCTTGGCCATAGAATTCCCTGATATCTGCAAATATTTCCCCCCTGACTGCCATTAAGTCACTTCACTCGCACAATCCCTGTTATAAGCTCATGTTATAATTTTTACTTTAATTGCCATGTAGGTGGAAGTAAAATAATTAGCATTCGGCAATTCCACCGCACTATCTGGTTGCATGTATTCAGACAGGATTTTCCCTTTTGTCTTCGGGTAGCTTGTTTTGCATCAGGCTTTTCTTGTGCGTCTGTGTGTGTAAAGATTAGGCTCGGGGTACTGTGTTAAATACAATCCACCGGCCCCCGGGAACCTAAATCCTAACCAAGGATGCTGGTGTCTTCTGTTCTGGTTGGTAGTGGCGACTCTCATCGTCGGGGTTTAAATATTAGACTGTGCCTGAGGACCAGGTGACTGTCACATCCTCGTCGTCGTCCTGCGGAGTAACTGTTGTTTCTGGTGAGCAGCAGGCAGGCTATTATATTTCTGCCGGAGCCACAGATGGTATGGCTGCTGGCTGATCTATTCGGGACACAACAGAATGTGGTGGCCACAGTATCTAGATCAGTGACCGCCAAACCGTAGATCACGAGCTACGAGTAGCTCGCAGGAACATTTTCGATGGATCGCCCTAACGCTCCGGGGGCGCTGATGACAACTACTTCATTCTCCCGCGAAACTGCCATTGTCAGCCTCATCTCATAGTAGATTGTATACGCATGATGACGTGTTCAAGCAAAAAGCAAAAAACTTATCGCTTTCATCCGGAATAGGAAACAGATTACATCTTTACCCAGGTACAGGACAAATGTGTGTGTTTACTGTGCTATGCAAGTGCATCAGTTGGGAAGAAAGGGAATGTCGAACGTCACTTCAAAACTGTTCACGCAAAGATTGAAAAGCATTTCCGACTGAAATCTGCTCTAAGGAAAGAAAAGGTAATGCAGCTAAAATCTAAACTTAATGCTCAACAATCAACTTTTTTAAAACCATTAAACAACAATAAAGCAGCAACTGAGGCGTCATTCCGAGTTTCAAATACTATTGCACATAATAANATAATAAGAAACTATACGAAGACGGT
>NQII01001355.1:65686-78198 GCA_002778355.1 Clitarchus hookeri
AAATAATCAAAACTGTATTTTTAGAAGCTGCAGATGCATTATTTGATATTTTCAAAAATAAAACTGAGATAATGCCTGCTATTAAATCTGTAGATATTTCTGCAAATACAGTAATGAAAAGGGTTGAGGATGTGAGTTCTGACGTTACCTCACAACTTAAAACTGACTTTGATAGCTGCAGCTATTTCTCCATGCAACTTGACGAATCGACTGGTATAGCTGATGCAGTGCAGTTGGCCATTTTTGCAAGAATGGTTTTTGATAATTTTGAAATAAGAGAGGAACTGGTACAGATTATACCGTTAACAGGATGCACTACAGGACAGGACATATTTTTAGCAGTTAAAGATATTATCAACTCTGAAAATACTCCTATAAATAAGTTGGTGGTCTTAACAACTAATGGAGCACCTGTGATTGTAGGCAGAGAGAAGGGATTCATAACCTTGTGTCGTAAAGACAACAGCTTTCCGAAATTTCTGCCTTACCATTGTGTAATTCACCAGAAGTCACTGTGTGGAAAGTTTTTAAGTATGAACAATGTTATGAAAGTTCGTTGGTAGAGTAGAGGCAGTTTTTTACAAAGTTTTCAAGAGTTGCTTCCTGCCTCAGTTGAATTTTTTTAAGAAAGAGGCGAATCCTTCCGTGAACTAGAAGATCCAGTTTGGCTGCAGAATTTTGTTTTTCTCGCAGACATCACAGAAAAGTTAAATATCTTTAACTTGCAGCTTCACGGTAAGGATAAAGATATTGGCGGAACAATTTCAGATGTTGCTTCATTCTCAACAAAGCTGGATTTATGGGGGAAAAAAATATCATCCTAGGTTAATACAATGTTTGAAAAAAACCCTTGACAAGCAAGGGTCTTCAATGCCTCCTTACAACAGTAAACAATTAGTTGAAATTTTTTCAGATTTGAGAGGTGAAATCAACAAATGCTTCCAAGATTTTAAAAGATTTCAATTGTTGCACAGTTTGTCAAATCGCCTTTTATATAGATTGATGCTGAACTTCTGTCATAGAGCATTTTGATATTCAAGAAAACAATGCTGCAGTGCAGTAGGAACTGATTGATTTTCAAAATGATTTATCTGTAAAATCGCTTTCTTCAAGCTCTGAAAATATTTGGCCTCTTGTTCCTCAAGAAAAATACCCAATTTTGGTACAGGTTTGTCTCGAAGTGAAGGCAATGTTCAGCTCTACATATCTGTGTCAAATTTCTTTTTCTAGCATTAAATTTATTAAAAATAAGTACAGAAACCGACTCACTGATGAACACTTGGACAACTATATTCGAATGGCAGCCTCAACCTACTCTCCCAACATGAAAAAACTTGTTGATGACAAAAAAGAGTTCCATCCTTCTCATTAAAGTTAATTAGTCTGATAAAAAAATATGTTATTACATTTGTTATTTATTACTACCTACACTTCAATTTATTTTTATGTACAATTCAATTTCAGTTTCTTTTTGTTATATACTGTCAAATTAAAATTAATTTCGTATTTACTAGAAATGAAAGTTTATAGGCAATAACAAATGTAAGACTTTTTTTTTTAATGTTGGTAGCTCACAGTAGGATTTTAAAACGGTACAGTAGATCAGGAACTTCATAAGTATGGCGACCATTGATCTAGATCATGCCATAGTATTTTATAATAGGTAAAATAAAGGTAGTTTTATACTATAAATATTAAAATAAAAAACTCCTACATTAAAAATATTTTTCTATTTCAAATTATTATTTTTATTTTATAATTTAATTTTAAAAACTGTAATCAATAAATTCTGGTGAAAATGTTTTTATAAAATTATAAAATTTACCATTTTTAATTTTTAATTTGCTTTAATATGATATAGAATTATTAAATAAGGGATAATTTTTTAAAATTTCATTGTGGTGTATACAATGATATGTATTGAATTTTAAACGGTTGAATTTTTAAGTTTATGTAGAATTAATTGTATTTAGAGAGGATGTCATGTTTTAATGATTAAATTTATTTTGTGATTATAATTTTTAAAGTAATCAATAAAACTATTAATTTTTAATTTTTAAGTTAAACTTTTATAACTTATAATTTAAAAAATTTTTATTTGATAATAGGAAAACCAATATTTTCATCCTAATAAATTTTAATTAAATCATTAATAACACTAAAATGGTCTTTGTCGCTCCTATATAATACCACTTAAAAATGTAGCAATTTTTTTTTTATTTATTTAAAATAATTATTAATTCAAAGTTAAAAATATATGTTATTAATATTTCCATCAGGAAAAATTATATCATGTCAAAAATTATTGTTATCAATTGGAATTCTGCAATTTATCTCAAATATAATTAAATAATTAATTCAAATTCTTGGTAATTAATTTGAATATATTTTTAGTAAAATTACTTTAAAATTATTATTTCATTCAACAAAAAATTTACAACAACCTAAAGTACATATATAAATATTCGTAATTAACGTCTGTTGGCTGGGTGGTGATGGTTTAATGGAAGTTTTGTGGGGCAGTGAAAAACCTTGTTTGGTGGGTTTAAAGTTGGGTATCCTACTAGGCGACAGACACTGTCGGCAGGCGGTGTGGATTACTGTTGCTTCTGATGATTATCCCAGATTACGGTGGGCCATTCGCACGAACGTTTGTAGTCCCTCTGTGAAATTATTGTATGAGCCCCTGTGGACAGGAAGACGAGGTTTTCTCTACCCCTGATACGTCGGAATGAAGTGGGCCTATTCAGACTGACTTTCATGCCTTTTACTGATGAAAGCTCAATGTTGAGCATGCTGGTTATTAAGGTAAATTACAAGAAATTATGGTAAAAGAGGGTGACACCTAGACGCCCGAAGTCAGTGCTTGAAAAAAAAAAAGTATAGTTGAAAACTTGTATGTAATTACTCTTGCACAAAACTTTACATCATTCTTGGTGAAAACGTAACACGGGTTCTGGCCTGCGGCCTGCCAGATAGACAAATCTGCGAGGGGACACAGGTGTGCTCAACAATGAATTACTGGTGTGTTAAGCTTCCCCGGGTGATGCTATTCCCGGGGAAGGAGTGGCGTCCCTGGATGCAGAAAAGAGCAGATTCCAGTAATTTACATCAGACTATTGCAGCTAAAGATGATTGGTACGAAAACCTGAAAGCACCAGGAGTGCGACGCGGTGCGTGCCGACCCCCTGAGACACTAATCTGTGACAGAATATGGCGAGATCGTGAGGTGTAGACAATGGTGGCATGCAGCACTCCCTGCATTATTTTCTGTTGAACTAAAACATTTGCACAACTAAATTGACATGAGCCCTTGCATAAAACATGAATAANAGAATATGGCGAGATCGTGAGGTGTAGACAATGGTGGCATGCAGCACTCCCTGCATTATTTTCTGTTGAACTAAAACATTTGCACAACTAAATTGACATGAGCCCTTGCATAAAACATGAATAAATGAATACTTAATACATATACAAATACAATTTATATGTAGATGGCTTGAATGAGGGTAAACAACTAAGGTGAAAAATCCGGAAATTTTAAAATAAACACAATTAAAGCACTAAANGATTGGTACGAAAACCTGAAAGCACCAGGAGTGCGACGCGGTGCGTGCCGACCCCCTGAGACACTAATCTGTGACTGAATATGGCGAGATCGTGAGGTGTAGACAATGGTGGCATGCAGCACTCCCTGCATTATTTTCTGTTGAACTAAAACATTTGCACAACTAAATTGACATGAGCCCTTGCATAAAACATGAATAAATGAATACATAATACATATACAAATACAATTTATATGAAGATGGCTTGAATGAGGGTAAACAACTAAGGTGAAAAATCCGGAAATTTTAAAATAAACACAATTAAAGCACTAAANAGATGGCTTGAATGAGGGTAAACAACTAAGGTGAAAAATCCGGAAATTTTAAAATAAACACAATTAAAGCACTAAAATGCTTATAAGGGAGACTTGGAGCGCCCACAAGCCTGGCGTGTCTTTCTTTTGCTTGTAATTATTATACCTTAAATTGTCCTATAATTAATGTGTGCTGAGTCCTTCAAAACACACCCTCACCCACCCTGATGATGCAAAAGAGAGGGGGTGTGGTATGAAGTTGCGTGGTACTACTCTGCATTTTCGTACACTCGCAATACACTGCATGCGGCACTGCACTGAGCACTAAGGGCACACTGGTGCCAGTTGATACGGTGGACGGGTAGCATGGTAAACTGTCTGAAATGCAGGATGCTGTCTGTGTCAAACGCCCCTCTTGTGCTGAGACAGTTTGCTGGCCGCACATCTTCATGCACTGCAGGGACAGGCTGTGGTGTGGGGCGCAATGGTGTTATCGCAGATCAGGCATGCAGGCACTGGTTGACATCTCCAGCGTTAGGGTGGTGGAGGGAAGAGTCGAGTTGAGTGCCTCGCTGCTCTCGCTACCACCATCACTGTTCCTGCTGTTGATGCTGCTCCGCCGACACCACTGCCGCTGGTAATGACCCGGGCTGGCAGAGACCGAGAGCAGTTGATCACCTGGTGGTGACCGATCCACTGGCAGCGGCGTTCTTGCTGTGCCACTACCCAGGTGCATGACCACCTCACCAGCGGTGGACACCTTCGGAAGCCGTCCTTTCACCATCGACAGTGCATCAGGTGGACCTAGGATGTCACCTGTAGCGGGAGCAGTGAGAGGGTTGAGGCCCCCGTCGAGGTGAGAGTCTCGATGACAGTCATTATGATGCCGGGAGGTCGTGGTTCTGCTTTCTCTTGCTCGTGCTAATGGTATGCCATTGCCATCCCCATTGGCATGGGGATGGCAATGCTAGGTGGTGCCGCACCATCAGCGATGATGGGGCTCCGCCTCGACGATACCTGACGGTCGCATGGACGCTGGACTCGTCAGGCTTGCAGGCCTTGTAAATGCTCCTCCGAGAGAGGTGCTGACACACCTTCCTCCTGCGTATGTGGTCGGCAGACATCGACATCGGGGTATCCGTCTCCGTATCAGGCTCACCAAATGTGTTTTCCCCATTAACGAGTGGATCGCGGACAAAGAATATTCATAGGAATGTTAGGCAAGCACAACGTATTCTGCGCAATATATGGCAATACATAATCCATGCCCCACCACTACTTTCACTACAGTTTGTACAATCTACGTCATACCCGTGTCAACCCGAGCAAGCACAAAACAGAGAAAGCATGCACAAGCAAAACAGCACTCAATCGGCCAAGAACACCTCAACACCGTTACAATTGCTACCGATATTCGCGGGCTTGCCAACAGAGGACCCCCAGACCTTTCTCGAGGACTGCACAACCCGACTCTCCCGTTATGGTGCTTGCGAGGAAGATTGGCTTAATTTGGTTGGGGGTCAGTTGAACGGAAAATGCACGACAACGGTGGTAATCGGTTAACCACTATTGAATGAAATGGGCCACCTTTTTATATAATAGAAGTGACTGAGTGAAGGGATTTGGGTGGCTCTTAACAGTGAGGTCTATAGAACCGAAATTTAATAATACTCTCTCCTCTTTACTCTAACTGCTTTTACTACACGGAAGATACACCTGGTACAACAGTAACACCCAAGTATGACGGTGACCGAAGTACTAGAGGTAGTAGCAGGAATGGTCGTACTGGATTACCGCAGCGCATTAGCACCACTCATTGACAGCCTGTTGGAGGCATTCATGNAACACCCAAGTATGACGGTGACCGAAGTACTAGAGGTAGTAGCAGGAATGGTCGTACTGGATTACCGCAGCGCATTAGCACCACTCATTGACAGCCTGTTGGAGGCATTCATGCACTCGATAAAGGTCCTGGACGACAACAAGCGTGAAAGCCAGGACCACGAGGAGAGTACACCACACAAAATAACTGGCAGGTTCGGTGAAAGCATAACATGTACAACAATAGTGGTAACAATGGAGCGACTCAGAAGGACACACCTCCCATCCTGTTACAACCACCACCAAAACTAATTGAACACATGGTAACAAACAATGGCAAATGGTTACGGGACAAAACGAAGAAGCCATCCTACCCACGCAAAAACTGTCCAGGCGAGCAGTACCACTGGCATAGTGATTGCCCTAGAACGATAAAAAGGATGGCACTGGACACGAAGGACAGTCCGCCACCGCCAGGAAACGAGGGGAATGAGTAGGTCCACTATACTTCACCTCCTCCCCAGGCACGACTATCTGATACCGACTCTTACACTTCAACAGACCAGACTGCAACTCCTCCTCACAGATCAACAACTTACACCTTAAACAGTGTGAAGTGCTATGCCCATATTAACATGGCTATGTCCCACAACTTTCTATAGTCAGGGATCGTTGGCGTGAGAGCTCTATGGCCTCGCAGCGATGGCATTCATTCAGCCAAAACCAACAATAGCTGGGAAACCATGGGAGTCGCAAACATCATGGTGCACACACCTGACCTCGAGGCAAACACGATAGCACTCATCATAAACGAGCTTCTTTAAAATGTCATTCTCGGTCTCCTATGCCTAACCGACCAAAACTCGATTGTTCAACCAGCAACTAGGAGAATTCATTTCGGCACAAGGTGGCACAGAACAGTCTACAATCTAGACCCCCATCCTAGCAACCGTGTTTCCAGGGTCAAGCTTGATGATCTGGACCAAAAAATGAACCACCAGCTTACCGTGATGTCGTACGAGTGCTGGAGGAATGATGGGATGTATTTGCAGCTGAAGATCCATTACGATATACCAATGTCGTGGAGCATGCAATACCTACAGAACATGACAGGCCCATAAAGAAATAACACAAAACTGACTTGCCCCACTAGTCAGGTGATGCTTGTAGGGGCTGAACTTAGGTTTGCCTGGGTGAAGCCTGTGCCCCAATTAGGAAGTGGTTGCTCTTCACTTTGATGTCATTTGAAATTATGTTAATACACATTTTATTCTCGTAGTGTACACTTGGGGTAAAATGGTAGTGATTTGGACTCTGCTCTTTGGGGTCACTAACACAAAGAACACTGGATGTTGCATAATGGCATTGGTTGTCCGTACATGCCCTTATCAAGGGCGCTACGAAGCCTGGGGTCGCCTTCATGTGATACGCCCTGAAGGCACAGCACTAAGTGTGAGCACATGTGACAGTCGGTTTTCATTCGAACCACGATTTTGTCCTGGTGTCGCCCACGTGGCGGGATCAAAGGGGAAATGTCAGCTGAATCATGTGGTGTTCGTCGAAGCAGGTACTTTCCCAAACACCATCGAGATACTGTTGCTGATGGCCATGGCCAAAGATATTGTCTTTGGCATGGCACTTTGCCTGGACTGCTGTTGTACTGTGGCACATCAAATGGTGGTGGAGACCTGTGAGTTCGGCTCACATAACAAGAAAAGTTAAAGCAGAATATCTAATGTTTGTACAAAAACAACTGATTCTCTCATCATGCTCTGTGACTCAGACATCGCGGGCCAAGTCGTCTATTGACAACACATATCTTTGTGTGTCGGATATTTTTATATAACTAGAGTAAAAGTGAATTTGATTAATTTATTTATATTAGGATACATTTTTTAGCATTCGTAAATAATATAATTATTCTCTAATATGTAACATCATGTCTGTGATATGAACCATGCAACCACGAGTTCCTTGTAGCCACTCTGAACGCTGCAGTCATATGAACTGCACCAACCACGTCAGGCCAAGAGTGCATAGTGCAGGTCGGCAAGAACGGATTTTGTACCTTCTTGGTGACAAGAATTATGGAATTAAAGAGACTGCCTTACTAATTTATTACCAGAGATAACTCTTTTAATAAATAAGTAGGCGATCCGAAATGGTGTTTTCCCCAAAGCCACAGTCGTTGAGCCCACTGGCAATTGGTCGTTGCATCATAGAAGCTCGCACCGCGAAATACTGTGTGATTTATTGTATTAAGAGCAATCACGCATGGCATTGCACACCCCTTTACACCGGTGGACATGTTCATCCCATCAGGAGATAGCCACCTGGCAACACTGATACCAGTGAAATACTAACAAATCACAGGAAGTGAAATACAAACACTTTTCGCAAGAAAACATAACAATGTATATAATGTTAAGGCATATAAGACTAATTATGTTTTCACAAACGGAGATTGCCTATAAAGGCCTCCATCCTTGTAACATGTCATTTAGTGCTGTTACACGCTCCGTCAAACTTCACAACTTCAACCTTAACAGACATTTGTTAATAAACGGGGGTGTCACCAATGTGTTTCTTTTAATTTATACCATTTTTTACTATTACAATAAAATCACATAGAGATCATGTTATGTTTCATCATTCAGCATTTGACGTTGGTTCTCATCACTCGTGNACAAACACTTTTCGCAAGAAAACATAACAATGTATATAATGTTAAGGCATATAAGACTAATTATGTTTTCACAAATGGAGATTGCCTATAAAGGCCTCCATCCTTGTAACATGTCATTTAGTGCTGTTACACGCTCCGTCAAACTTCACAACTTCAACCTTAACAGACATTTGTTAATAAACGGGGGTGTCACCAATGTGTTTCTTTTAATTTATACCATTTTTTGCTATTACAATAAAATCACATAGAGATCATGTTATGTTTCATCATTCAGCATTTGACGTTGGTTCTCATCACTCGTGACGAAAGGCAACATGACTCGTCCAGTTCGTCTCAGTACTCGAGCCAGACAGACGGCATTGGTCGCCCGCTCCGCGAGTCCCCTCGGTACCATCATTTAGGCTGTAATCACTTCATTGCAATAGCATATTAATTAAACAGAACATTTGTTATCTTTCTTTGCTGTACCGAGGGGAGAGCCACCCGTACTCTCACCAGAGAGCTTAATGTTATCGTGTATCCACATAATACCACACTTATTTTCACGCTAAGATCACCGGCAGGCCATATGTGCTGGGTCCGTTTTCTTTAACTATTCACATATAGTCAGGCACAGTGAATAAATCGCTTTACCAAGTTCAATGAGTGTTGATTCATTGTAGCACAATTGTCTACAATATTTGAGGTGTACGAGACCGCCTACAGTCTCGTAATAAGGTGTAAATAGTGTAACAGAAAGTAGGTGACAACATTATCAGTAAACTAACAGAGGACTCCAGGGCTTCCTCGGCCGTCGACCGAACGACCCACATCACTAACTCTCCACTGGGTTATGGCGCCGGGCAATTCTACACTCAACCAGCCCTGGGTAACCTCGACCACGTCATCTGAAAGATTCGAAATGCCTCGCAAACATAATCCTATAATTTTATATTTTTGTTCATAGAATTTAACATTAAATATTTTTCCAAGTATCTAAGTAAATTCGAAAAATGTTCATGTTAATTTATAATGGTATTTTCATCCCAAAAGTCTACATGGGGTATCAAAGGTTACATTAACTATATACTGCTGTAAAATATGTTGTATTACTTATATTAATTAATGAAATTCATTAGATCACAACCTACAAGAATGTTACAGATTCTCATCTCGTTATGTCTCCTCAATCAATCAATAAACATCTGCAAATTTACAAATCGCACATTTTTATTATTACTACACCGTTTACACCTTCTCAAAAGCAGGTGTAATTTTCTGCTACACCAACCTGTCTGTGTAGTTGCACAATGTTGAAAGAAACTGCCATCTTAATGGCAGTGATGTCGCAACTGGTTGTAAGAAATAACAGTTTTGGAGTTTTGCTTGCCTGTGTAGCCCGTATAGTTGAAAGAAAAGAAACTATGTTCCAATTAATTATGGTATAAGTGTTGGATGGCGACACATGTGAGTTCACAATGGCATATCTTGACGATTTCATGGAAATATTATGTGCATCTCCTGTTACTTGTACATGAGCGCCTTGCTATTAACTACCTAACTTGAGCAAATAAAATGTGTCATCTTGGCAAATCATGCATTCAGTTTCTGGGTCTTGTAAACGAGAATGGTAACAGCCTCAGTCCAGAGCAATTAAATCTCATAAAAGACCACTCGCAACTAAGTGAATTTTTGTTTTGTTTAATAAATAGAATTTTGAAATCATTATTGTTCCACTCACTAACTTACTTTTACCGGCACAGAAATTTAAAAGGACAGATGAACATTCTGACAGCTGTGAACAGATAAAAACCAGTTTTCGCAGCTGCCCTGCACATTCACACCACGACCCAAGCCCTACTACCTGTAAATGCAGACGGATGCAAGGACAGTGTACTAGACGATGTATTGTTTCAGCTTAGTAACTGTGGGACCAAGCAGATTATTAATTTCAGTAGTGCTTAATTGAGACCAGTGGAATATCGCTATGATGCAAAGGAGCGGGAGTGCTTCGTTAAGTGGTACAGGCAGTTAATAGAATACCAACACTTTTCACTAATCGAAAATAACAGATGCCTGATCTTGCTGCACAATACTAAGGATATATGCAATAATCTTACACGCTGGACTCTATTCCTAAAACAGTCTTTTGACTTTGAAGTGCAACATTTGCCAGGAACATAAAATCAGCAGGCAAATGCTCTCTAAAGGTCAGCTGTATTACAATAGAGTGTGATGTGTAGGAGTGGGAAGAATCTATCGCCCCGTCACCTGATAACACTATTGCGGACTCCAACAGCATCTCGTGGCACAGCTTACACTCTCCTGAGGCCTACCCTGACCGAAGTTTATACGCAGGTGATATGGGAACAACATACTTGCCCCGTAACATAGAAATTGGTAGAGACATGTGCAGTAGCAACTACAAAGAACTGGCGACCAAAAAATGCTTTCTATAATCGTGCGAAAATTTCAAAACAAAACAATGGATCACCATTTTACTACGTACAGCCTGGCAGATAGTTTTATTGTTCGCACACATTACTGACTTAGCAGGCCACCATGGTACCTTATAAATTCCGAAGAAATACCCAAAGTAACTTCTACTGGCCAAGCATTACACACTACAACGCCAATATGTACATTCCTGTTTATAATGCAACTGTTCTGAAAAGCCACCATTCAAAATGTTTGTTTTGGATCTGATGGGCCCAAAAATGGACTGTGGATGGGGTGAGTTTTATACTAGTGATGATGTACCTGTTTTCACGAAAGTAGGCACTCAAAACCTTTTTTCCCACACTGGATATATCCACATGTGCCATTCTCAGACAATGGCATGCAGTTCACAGGGCAGAAGTGGCGCAAATGTTGTACCAAGTGGGGAGTGCTGTATTAACACTGTCATATACTGTCCACGTTCAAATCCTACAGAAATACAGCACCAAGAACTGAAAACGTAGTTGCGACTGCAGGTGGGTGGCAACTACACATCCTGGTCTGAACACTTGCAGCATTAATCTTCACCCTTCGCACACGTGCAAACCTCGCCACTGGCAAAACCACTGCAGAACTTATGTAAGGTCGTTGGATCCCCCACCTAAGAGAGTCCATGCATGCAGCGAGGGAGCACACTAGTGAGACAGTACAGTAGAGCAAACCAGCGGTGGAGGGGGTGTACAATACAACTCGATTAGCAGTACAACTCGATTAGCTGATATATGCCAGGGTGCACCAGTTGTCCACCTCGGTCAAGAACTTTTGCGCAGGCATCACTCCCAAGCGGAGTGGGCCCCACGAAATATTCAGCTGACTGGAGAAATCAGTATATTTGGTCCATATCGGGAGAAAACATCGGTTCCCAGCCTCATAGGCACTGCGACAGTAGTAGCTCTCGAGGTGCCACCCACCACCATTTTACCAACGCCACCACCACAACAGCTATCAAGTCCCTCAGATGCTTCAATGCATGAGTCCACGACCAGCAGCAGCCTTCAGGGCATGTCACAGCCTGCGACAATCAGCATCTCGATGTACACGAGGCATGTAGACAACAGGTCATCGGCAGGCACTCCTGGTAGCCCTGCTACCTAATTTCAAGAGCCAGTTTCTCTAACACCGGCAAAGCCTACATTGACAATGACGCCACCCAAGGCATGCCATCAGATTCACCTACTGGGGCCATGGATCCGCCAATGCCATTCCTGCCAAGTGATGCTGTCGGGATGCCCAGTATCTATTCCAGTTGCTGAGGCATCTGCAGAGCCAGTGGTGGGCATGCCCCTGCAGCATTTTGGGGACGCCTAAACACTCACCCACCCAGTGTCTTGTGCGGCCACGATGCAGGCCTCACTCCACATCCAGCAGCATCAACGAGACCAAGACAGAGGATGGCTCTTCGCCTGTCCGCTGCTCCAAGTATCTCCATCACCTACCACATACCTTTTTACACAGCTTGTGGGGGCCACTCAGCTTCTCTAGCAGCCGCTCCAGCACTACATCGGTCGAGAATCAGCCCAACTCACCACCTCCACTTCACAGCTGAAGCCCCTACCACCTGCAACCTCGGCGAGGGCTACATCGACAGTACTCCTGCTACCACTAGCCCAACAGTGGGCAGCGACAGATGAACAGTCTGCTGAAAGAGGAGGGAGTGCGTTT
>NQII01001355.1:78232-142262 GCA_002778355.1 Clitarchus hookeri
TGCTGCAACCCTGCTACTTTAGCCCATTGTACAGCTGCCTCTGTGCAGTTATAACATGGCTTCTTCTTGGGATTCGCAACACCCAGAAAAAGCAGGCTGCCCCTTCCTACTCACAAACAGTGCAGCAAATTGAAAGTACACCCCACCGGCATACTTATATGGCACGAATGGAATTAAGTGGCTGTCCTGCCTTCATGCTCTCAAGAGGTAACTTATGAGGGTGTGATAATTCGGACCGGCTGACTACATCAAGAAGAGTCCCCAGTAATAACACAACTGGGGAAAATTAATGCAGCCAGTTTGGCACAGCAGTTCCCATAATAGAGCTATCCTGTATGTACCAACTTCATTCAGTGTTCCCACCCCATGCATGTGTTATGTGCGAATGTACAAAATAAAATCTAATACAATTTGTGCCACTGTACAATAGTGCTCTTCAATAATGAAATCAAAGTAACATTTGTTTAAATAGCAACATAGCATGGCTATCGAGCACATCTACCGGGGAAAGTGACTCGTCCATGACCAGCCTCCCCTTTACTCTGTCTAAAATCGGAAAATCAGAGATAAAAAATACTCTGGATATCCTTTCAAATATTATAGTGCTATGTTTTTAACAATTAAACAAGGAATATACTTTGAGAGAATATGTTACTATGACATTTTCTTACACATTTGTATATTTTTGTGAGTGCTATTTGTGTTAAGAGATTCACATCAAAGAATTTTATGTGTTTCAATATCAAAGGCCACGAGTGTCTAAAGTAATTGTGTTGCTTTTTAACTCTTTTTATATTTATCGCGCTTCTGGGGCGTACCCGACATTCCTCTGAGTGGTCTCACTTAATAATGAATAGTCTGGCTTTGTGCCATGTTATTCTGTTTAGGCTGGCGAAATGCCTAAATTGTCAGATGAAATAACTAAAATGAATGAGTAAATTCTTCCAACAAGGGTACGTAATGTAATAAAAATTACTAAAACCTACTGCAAATTTTTTAAATCTCATGTCTCGTCACTCGAACAGTACTATGTGTGTTTCCTTTGGACACCTAATCATGTAAATTACAATATTAAGGAACGCAATTGTGGATTTTATGTGCTATTAGGCATGTGAGATGGCCCGACAAACAGTCTCACCTTGCTTTACTGGTGTTCTGAGATGTCTAACACATGCAGTAATCGATTATGCACGAAAATTTATTTTCAGAGCAATGGATCATGACCAGCTTTTGAACCGACTGCCAACTCACTCCCTTTCCTCATGCTCTTCAGTAGATAGAATCTACCAATTCGTTGAGGCTAAAACTGAGACAACAGAAAAATATGTGTCCCCTGAAGGGAAAGCAATACGCAAAACATGTTTGATATGTAGAATAATATCGTTGTGGGCAGAAGTGTGCAGATAACATTGTAAGGCTTGAAGAACTNTTGTGGGCAGAAGTGTGCAGATAACATTGTAAGGCTTGAAGAACTCTCTGTAAATCCTTATAATTGCAACATCTCATATAGTTGCTGGTAGTATCATATAGTGTATCATGAATAAAAAATTTTTGGATAAAAAATTGATACAGTAGGCATGAGCTTGAGTACCCCTGTTGTCTTATGTAAAGGGGCAAAATAGGCCAAGCTGTTGCCCTAACAGTCTTAGATTCATCAGTATAAATGTTTTGATCTTCACTGGGGCGATCCAAATGGCAGTTTTACCCGTACGAAGTATAGCATAGAACATGATCGTTAGACATTTGTGGCCCAAGGTAGGTATTTCCCGTAGATGCTGGTAGGTTATTCCATCTATGCCTGGTGCAGTTGAACTGTACCGCAGGGAAAGGAGTTCATCAGTGATATTTGACAAAATATCCCTGGAGCCGAAGAGTGCCTATCTATAGTATCAATGTGGTAAAGAGGAACAAATTCAGAGGGAAGTGAAACATAATCGGGGGCAAGCAACTGATGAAAACTAGAGTGTGATCATGGTAATGTCAGAGTTCACTGTAGGGAAGCCATTGCCCTTCAAGGCACGAATTTTATTCCAGATCTGACCAAATGGAGAATCTTTGTTGACAGATGTGCAGAAACTTGGCCAGTGGTCCCTTTTGTCCGACCACACAACTTGCCGATAGGCGCGAAGAGGTTTTTTCCACTGAGAATTGTGAAAAGAGATAATTCCACCAGGGGCATTTAAAACGCCGGGAGACACCTCCAGTCGCCCTTGCCGAGTAGGAAATGATGATGGATTCCTGAATATGATAGAGACGATCATACTGGTGTTGGCTCGAGTCTAATGAGGATGTTTCCTTGCTCAACAAGTGAGTCAGAGACTATGTGCACATATCCCAGTTTGTCTTATGGTAATCCAAATCAGAGTAGCAAAGTCAGGAGAACCCACTCAACTAAACAGCATAGGCCATCGTCTTGGGCAAGACATTTTATAAGTATGGTTTGATGATCACTGCCCATTGTCTCATTGTCAATGCCCCATTGGAAGTAGTGGGCGATAGAAGAGCAAATGGTTAAATCTATTGCTGTACTCCATCACTCTTAAGAGCCCACGAATGTGTGCTGGCTTGTATTAAGCAGAGAACCTGGAATTCAAAACTTGAGTAGCCAGTCGGGCCCCTGCACGGTCGATGAAAGTCACCCCAGACTCTCGTGGGAGTGTCGCGACGTGTCTGCTAATACAACCCAGCATGACTGGTCAGGGCTAGGTAGCAGCATGATAAAGCACACCAATATTTTGTACCCATATTAACTCATGCTTGTGTCTTGCAACCATAATATCAAATATCTGGTCAATTCAGCTTTGGTTTCTTTGTACTAATCGTAGAAAAGTGCAGGATCAGCATGACGAATGTTTAAGCAAGTCTGAAAGTTTTTTTCAGATAAATTTTTTTGCAAAGATGTGACAAAAAGTAAAATGTAATCCTGTTTCAATATGGTTCGAGTAGTTACATAGACTTTGGTGAGCCATAGTACGTATGCAAAATTAAGTGTCGGTGTATTGTGTTCTCTTATCTAACTGAAAATCATAAATATTTGAGGAGCACCATAGATTTTAAAACATGCAGGCTTATTAGCACTTCTATTGATAAGTATGTGGTTGGGAAGTTGGACGTCGAATGAGTGATAGATAACTCTGCACGAGTCAAAGTTGGAAGGTATTTTAAGATAGAATGTGTGTGTACATGTATATATAACACAGACATAAATGGTGTAAATAACTGCATATGTATTATATTTGGAGTTTCATATTTCTGATATGTGGGGTATTAAGTTAATTCCCCAGATTTTATGTATCAGTTATATATTCATGTAAGTTAATCAAAATATGAGGGAAGGGGGCTAACTATAAATGTTGCCTTGGGTCCAAGTCTCTAATTTTGCCACTTCGTGTGTTCGGTTTTTCTAATTGTAAGTAAATATTCTCTGGTAGTGACAAATCAGAGAATGGAAGTATGCTACCAGACTCATGAAGTGAACATAATTTTTTAAGCAAAAATGAGGTACTGTATTTTAATTTTTTTTTGTATTCCCTGCGAGAGCTCGATAAATACTAAACATGCAGTGCTACAGGAATGAATACAACAAATCATAGCCACTATACAATATAAGTTATCACCATGTACTGTGATTCGAATGGAACAGGCTTTACATTCACAATATTCAAACATTTAGCAAAATTTCTTTGCCTAGTTCGATGCTATTCAGTCCGAAATAATAAAAATTATCTTAAGGGGAGGTATGGTAAGTGTAGGCTTATCTTAATTATGTTAATGCATATATTATAGATACCAAGCTTCCTTTGTAGTTTCAAAGACAATTTTAACCATGAGAAAATGGCCACAAAATTATTTTTAAATATTGTGGAAGAAATTCACCAATAATTTTTACCATAAAGAGCTGTGCTTGGTCTTAATCTATCATTCTTTATGCTACCAACCTGAATTAACAAGAAAATAATTAATGAGAATCTACCAAAATTAGTAAGATATATTTCAAACAGGTTGTATGTTGACCTACAACCACGTAATGTATGTGTTATAGTTTACACATTATGAATTGCAGTGAAACAAAAAAAATATATATCTCATATACTTTTAGCTCCTGATGTCTTCCCAGGCTTTCAGAATACACATGACAGACAATCAGAAAACAGGATCCACACTGCAATATCTTGTTTCAATCTCAATAGTTAAAGTTCTGCACTAATGCCAGACTTCCCAAAAGTACTACTTGCAGATTGGGGTTTGTTTATTGTTTCATGACCCCACTCAGAGGAGATGCACATAGCATAACGGTGATCTTCTCCAAGTACTTGCTTGCTATTGGGTTTGTCCAGAATGACATGGTAAGTTACAGGCAGTCAGTAAACACATGCACATGGCATTTTATCACAATTGAGTGTTAAATATATATACATACATACGTGTGTATATATATATATATATATATATAATTTTCAACTCACAGGGCTCTTGGGCAATGTGCACCCACCTGCCCCCCACCCCTGCGCAGACCTGTCCCAAAGGTCGTAATGGGAGGCTGTTAGCTAGTTATTGTACTGCGTAATTGAAATTTGACATTGGCAACCATATTTTTAAAAGTAATGTTACATCATCCAAGGCTTGCTATATTCAAACGTCATTTAAACTTCCTTTGCAATTCCATAAAACTTAAATCTCATAGAAAAAACTATTAATTTAATGCATTATCTGTACTATAATTTCTGAGAAGCTTTTAAGGAAATATTTCTT
The DNA here is from genome assembly GCA_002778355.1 of Clitarchus hookeri. Classification (NCBI taxonomy): domain Eukaryota; kingdom Metazoa; phylum Arthropoda; class Insecta; order Phasmatodea; family Phasmatidae; genus Clitarchus; species Clitarchus hookeri. Next base: position 82,985 of record NQII01001355.1, read on the forward strand.
GGTGGTGGGTGCACCCTTGAATGATGCTGTCTTCATGTGAATCAGTTTTCGTACTATTGTGCATATTATCTACTGTCAATTCATTGTTGANAAACTTAAATCTCATAGAAAAAACTATTAATTTAATGCATTATCTGTACTATAATTTCTGAGAAGCTTTTAAGGAAAGATTTCTTGGTGGTGGGTGCACCCTTGAATGATGCTGTCTTCATGTGAATCAGTTTTCGTACTATTGTGCATATTATCTACTGTCAATTCATTGTTTATTTCGACATGTTCTTGTGTGTTTTTTTTTTTACTGTATTACTGTAATGTACTTAAAATTTGAATGGGAAGAGAGACGACTACAAAACTGTCACATTTGGTGAATAAAAGTGGACAAAAACCTTAAATAAAAGTAACTAACATTAGGAGAGAAAAAAAATTATGGGTTGGGTAACTAGATGTGTTTCATTAAGTATTTATTTTGCAACCTACTGCCAGTCCTTTTTGGCAATGGCTGCAAGAGTGCCTTGCACCATGTAGTCAACATACTGGAAACTCTATTTTAGAACCATGGGGAACTTCTCTGAAGGTGTATCTGATGTAACATTTGCTTGCAATGTAAAATTAAGAAATGGACCACCAGGTAAATTTACCATAATAAATTATATTAAATGTTAATTTTGTGCCTGTTTCCAAACAACTCTTAGAGTAAATGCACCAAAAGTTGACACAAACTCAGTATATTGATAAAAACTTTATTCCTTCAATATATTGATGTGCAATTTTGTAATATCAGGAAGCGTGTATTCTATTTTCAATCGCTTATCATAGCAAAATAATTTTTTTATTTTTTATTAATAATAATATTTTGACATCTTTGACCACTCAAGGATGCCGAAAATAAAGTTGAAACAGATATTCATTTTCATTCAAGCAAGAATTCCATTTTCAGTTGCCTTTGGCTGTAAAAATTGCAGTTTTATTAAAAATACATAAATTAATTTTAATATTTAGAAGTCTTCAGAATAAAATAATAACCTTGAAATTTACATACAATCACTCAAAACCAAAAAATTATTTAAAACACAATGCAGCGTAATTTTCAAGTTTCAATTCCACTTTCAGTTGCTTCTCACACAAAAATCAGCAGTTCTATTAAAAATTTACCTATAAAATATTATTGTATTCAGATGTTTTTAGAATGAAATGATAATCTAGAACAATACATAGAATGTCCTGTTGATGCCAAAATATAAGTTTAAATACTGTACATAAGTGTACAGCAGAAAAGATAGTGTAGTGGAAAATCCTGCTTGGTGTTCAAACAAAATAGAAAACTTAAATAAAACCATAATTTAATAGAGGTCTACTGCTTATAACAACAATATGCAGTAGTTTTTATTTACGTCCAATTCTTGATGTAATGGAGAACTTCATTCACTATTTTCCAAGAAGTGTAATTTCAATTTGATGTACTTTTTCTTTGTTTCAAGAAGGGTTTATTTGCAGTTTGGGCTCGGAGATAAACAAGATCTAAAATTAAAAAATTTATCAATATTAAAGTATCTCTAAAAGGTTATTAGCCAATTAAAGTACTCCAACTATTTAATATAAATCTTAGCAAGGTTATGCATGTCCACAAATGTGGATTATTTATAGTGACTTCAGTTATTGTAAAGTACAAATGAGAAAATAATCTTGAAGCAGCTTTGAGGAAGGGAACGTAAGGGAAGCAGTGTAGGGAAGGCCTCTTCCGAGTGCATCGCCGCTGGAGGGGGGCACATAACATTGCTGTTGCCGTACATACCAAATTGATAACATAGTTTTTTAATACACCATGCTGTTAAATTCTGTACTGCGCGACTATTTTTTTTTATAGGTAATATGCGCATTCCAAGCAGCTCTTGCCAAAATGCTCTCAGTCGCTGTTACTACTGAACAACCCCACCCCTTCGTGCAACAGCAATGGACTCTCCCGATGCATTTTAGACTTCTGTGCGCTTTCTTCTCATTTGGCTTTCCCTATACAAGAACGTGCATAGTTTTAAAAATTGCTACAACAAAAAATATTTAGGTAATATTACATGTATACATTTCCATACAAAATGAAAGGTTAGAAGTTACATCCAGTATGTACGTAAATTTAAATTAGCAATTTAAGTGACTTCCAAAAATAAATAATTATGTGCAAAAATTTTCTATAAGTGTGTAGTTCTGGTGTGTTTACCTTTAAGCTGTACTGGTAGAGTGAAAATTATTTCCAAGCTACATAATTCTGAACAGGCAGTGTGCTGTATTAGGACGTAGTATCTGATCGCATAGGCAATCTCCAATTCTGGTTGGCACTCTGAAAACATTTTTCCCTGATAATGCACTGAACATCCACAACTGTTTACTATAATATCAGAACGCCTTGATCAAAGTTAAGAAGCGTAGTAAGTACTCTGTCACTCAACAAACAAGTTCTAGCAAAGCTGAGAAGAGATTAGACATCCTTAATGGAAATGTCACAGCTGTTTCTGAAATATGCCCACCGAGTAAAAATCACAACANGAGAAGAGATTAGACATCCTTAATGGAAATGTCACAGCTGTTTCTGAAATATGCCCACCGAGTAAAAATCACAACAGCCATGTCGCTCAACGTAACACCATCTTACAAATTTACAGGCATGAGAAAATTACACTCAGGAATTATTACAACCCACTTTAATTCCCACATGTATCACAGAAATACTTAACTCCAGAATTTAATAATTCTACAGGTAGACCATTTTTACAGTGTCTATCACAACACCTATAAATCTTTCCATCAGTCACTTGGATGCTGCTCAACCACAATTTTGTGACTGACTTGACAAAAGCTACTACACTTGTAAGGCCATAATAAGGGCAAAACACATGTTTTAGCAACAAACAATAAGTTCTAGTTTTATAATCATAAAAAACATTAACAGTACATCTTGGGAAATAAATACACTAAAAAATGTTTTGTGCACTCTGAAACCACCAAAGCTTCATGCTTTTTGACAGAATGCCTCGTAAATATTTGCAGCCAAAACCTTGAACTTGTCATTGAGGATATGGTGGTATATCCAGGGCGGCTGCTTGTCTCCACTGATGAAGTTAAGAGACACACTGTTCACGAGGGGGATCAACTTGGCCAGAGGCATGGAAACAGCATTTGGGTGTGAGAATGGCAGCGTGCCATTGGGACGCAGCATCATCTTCTCGACAGGAACAGGCGGACAAGATTGGCCTGGTGCAGGGTCATTCAGTGATTCCTTGCCGGTACGTGCCACACAGAAGCCATCGCAAAGACCATCGACGAATGCGGAGAAGGCATGAGCAACACTCGACGAGGCCAGCGAGACCACCTCGTCGCTGTCCAAGATGTCTGCAGTCTCTGACGCAATCCTTGCAAGCATCTCAGAATCTCTGTCACTAAGGTTGTAGGAAAGAGTCTCAAGTGTCTGCAGTAGAACATACCGGGATATGCAGTGTAGAGGGTCGCAGGCATCAGTAGCCACCTGAGCTTGGATGGACCAGAACAACTGTTCCACATCTTGAAGGGTGAGCCTCTGTTTCAGGGAAATCTCACGGGTCGCAGCAGACACCTTTTCCTCAATCAGGGAACACAGTTCATGAATGCCGTGGCTCATGAAGTGGTGACATAGTGAGAGGTAGCTCTCCTGCAGAGCACTGGACACTCTGACAGGCCCTGTGTGTTCCTGATACATGTAGCCACCAATAAGACTTAGCTGCACCCTCAGAGTCACCCCCAGCATGGCACCTCCGTACATCAGGACACATGCCCGTGTGAATGCTAATACCTTCAACTGTGCCCACAGTTCCAGCTTTTGGCTAGGAGCTGCAGTCTTTAGCATCTCCACAATCTTGTCTGTGGCTGTGAGGCTAACGATGGTCTCCTGCACTGCCGGAGCAAGCGACATGATCGTCTGATCACATGTCCGCTCCGTGCTCTCAAAGTGAGTGTGTCGTTGGGCACGCTCGAGGATCTCTTTAGTCTCCTCCTCCCGCCATTGCTCCAATTTGTAGCCAACATACTTGACGGCCAGGACAGCACCACCCACTACCACCCCTGAAATGATGAACTTCCTCTTGTGTCTACCGAGGAAACCCCTAATGCTTGAAAACATGACTGCAGTTCACACTACAGAAAAATGTGTCACTTGCAAATACTACATGTACGTTAGTTTATTCAAATGGAACTTCATCAGCTGAAGTAGCAAATGTGGTTTTGCTGAACCGGTTCAACACAAAGTTGGTGCAATCCAAGAATCGATCGACACAGTTGACAAGGCAGTGCTCAGTCTTGGTGTCAGTGCGAGAAGTTGGCTTGTCGATACACAGATCCCAGCACATGTCAGTCAGACTGTGGACAAGAACCTGAGAACACATAACAGCAAGTTGTTTCACATTACAAAAAATACATTCCTCAAGNCAGCAAGTTGTTTCACATTACAAAAAATACATTCCTCAAGCCCTACAATGCAGTCAACTCTCAAAATTACTACATATTACAGTTCCCAGGAAAAGAGTAGTTACTTTGAAGGGAGTTTTGTTGGAATTTGGATATATTCTGACACTTCCAACTCCTATATGCAAAAATTGCACTAAAATTTTACTTGGACTATTTTTGCACTGCTTTAGTGGCAAAACTACATGTTATATTTGTTAAATACAGTCAAAGTGTTCAACAAATAGACTAATATCTACACATATGTAAAACCAATTAACTTTAACCTCCAAAATTCAAAAATACCACCAGTGTTCAATTATTTGTAGAGCAAAAATAACATGTTTTAAAAAAATATTAATTTATTGTAATATTTTGGCATCTTCTGAGAGAAATTATACCCTCACGGACTAATGTCTGCAAATATCACTTGTAAGCTAATACAGTAATTGCCTGGTAAGTTTTTATATTGTTGATGGGACATTTTTGTGTTATTAAAAACATACTGTTACAAGATGCCTGAGGGGTGTATCAGAGTTCGTGAGGGATGGAGATTTTAACAAAAATAAAATAACTAAATTTGATTTTAATTTATTTACGCAGCTATTATTTATAGCAATAATCTATCTATCCCCACTATTACTGTTTTTATTTATCAATGAGCACAGTATTTAAAGTATATCGCAACCACATGCTCAGTCTGTCTGTTGCCATCATTTGAAATGTCTTACTCGCGCGTCCAGTCCAATAGTCCAGCCTGCCAGTTGCAATATTCACTGCACTAATGTTCAAAGTTGCAGATTTTTCCTACCGCTGGTCACTTCCGGGGCCACTCGGTGCTCTTCTTGCTCGTCAACTAATACTTAAGGCCGCACAATCGCCCAAATTCCCGACTCTCATAAACTCCCGGCTCAGAGGTCCAACACACTTTTATAGTATCCCCCACACCCCAAGTCACGCTGAGAGTGTCAAGGATGTTCAAAACCAGAACATTCTTCAGATAAACTGAAAAATTTAATCTGCTGAAGGTCAGGAGTGCACGAGCTGCAAAAGACTTATCGCGGTGCCAAGCCTGTGTAAGCTGGTCTTGGTTTTCGCAGCCCACTCTTGCGTTACATGCATGACCACAAATTTCCGCTCTTGCAAGCGATGCAAAGCAGCAAGTNGGTTTTCGCAGCCCACTCTTGCGTTACATGCATGACCACAAATTTCCGCTCTTGCAAGCGATGCAAAGCAGCAAGTCCATAAAGATACACAATAGTTTTGGGTTCGTATGGAGAACAGTGCTTATACCATGTGTATTAAACCTAAAAGAATAAAAATTTTCTTCTGGATTAAATAAAACACTGCTACTGTTGAACAAATCTTACCACCAGATAAACTTTGTTTCGTTATTCTAGTAATTTCTTATGGCGAGGTGGAGTTGCTAAATTTCTCAAGAAAAAATGATTTCATCATACGAAAAAAAATTAGTTCGATGTCACTGATCTCTAAAATTTATAAATGCTGTAGAACATATAATAAATTCTATAAACTGACACATACATAAATGCTATTTTCCACCAACCATAAATTTTACTTCACTGAATATTTTTCTATATAGCTGGCTTCTGCATTTCAAATTCTGTTACTATCAGCACTCTGATCGTCATGTTTACAGTTCCGAAACTTGAATTATCAACATGATAAATGATCACATCCTATTTAGGTCCTCTCCAAGTATATACATGTCTGACCACACATGCTAGTACTGTCCCAAATTGCTGTGGAGTACACATAAAGTACACAAAGTTGGCTGTCTGTGTACTTGGTGCAGTCACCATATCTGTTTCCTTTTGAGTTGTGAATNACACATAAAGTACACAAAGTTGGCTGTCTGTGTACTTGGTGCAGTCACCATATCTGTTTCCTTTTGAGTTGTGAATGCTTTGAGGTTATACAGAACTTTACTTTGGAAAGTTAAAATATATTTACGAAAAAATTATTAAAATAAGGCTTTAAACAGTTTTAGGTAACCAGTTTTCTTTTGTCTCCGGTGAATATTATGTGTACAAATGTATTAACATAGCTTCTTATATGATATTCTGAGGGTATGAAACTACAGAAATGCCAGCTAGGAATCGAAACATGCACGACTTCACATAGCACATTATTNCACATAAAGTACACAAAGTTGGCTGTCTGTGTACTTGGTGCAGTCACCATATCTGTTTCCTTTTGAGTTGTGAATTTTTTGAGGTTATACGGAACTTTACTTTGGAAAGTTAAAATATATTTACGAAAAAATTATTAAAATAAGGCCTTAAACAGTTTTAGGTAACCAGTTTTCTTTTGTCTCCGGTGAATATTATGAGTACAAATGTATTAACATAGCTTCTTATACGATATTCTGAGGGTATGAAACTACAGAAATGCCAGCTAGGAATCGAAACATGCACGACTTCACACAGCACATTATTCTGTTTTCTAATGGCTTACATTACTGCCACCAGAATGTGTTACTAGTGTAGTATAAAGAGGCAATAACCCATCTGAATAATCTGGACAAGTACATATGTACATTTCAGGCAAAGTACGCATTAGTAGGCCTTGTACTTAAGTACCAAGTGTCTCAAATTAAAGTTTACTCTCTTTGTATCTCAATAACAGAGAAACTATTCATTACAATCTGACGAGATTGCATGTGTTTGATATTATAGGGGCAATGATGAGAGTGTGAGGACATGTCAATCTCCTGTTGTAAATTGTTTGCAGCAATTGTAGAGGAAATGGTGAAGGTGACAAAGTTTTCTTTGAGTAACTAAGTGAATTTTAAAGTGTTACTGGAAATGTGAGAACATGATTGAAGTGCAGACACAATGTAGGGTAGAACTTTATATTATGTAAACATAACGTGTAATAGTGATACAATTGCACATTTACACGTTCCCCCAGAAAGTTGAAGCCCATACAGCAAGATGCGAGCGAGTCAGATATAGTTCATTTCATATAAGAAGGCCACATTCTGACAGTCAGTGAGTAGCAACTTAATATATTCAAAACAACCAACGTGCCATTTACAAAATCCTGTATCAGCTGACGCACGAACGAACAAAAGTTAATATTACGTAGGCTATTCTGAGAGCAGTGCCGAAGCACATCACACAAGCAGAAAATACGCGGTTAAGAAAGAGTTCGTAGATTAAATAATACATTTTATTTTACGAGGTTATAAAACAACAGTTTTTAGTTATAGAAACGAAACTTCGTGATAAAATAGTAATGTATAGGTGTTCGAAATGAGATGCACAATAAAACGATACGTATCCAAATGTGACGAAAAAATCCAGTTTCCAGACTCTCAAACCAGGTGCTGCTATCTTGTGAGTTAAAAGCGCACCATCTATTGCAAGATGCCCTTCCACACCATCTGTCATCCATATCCCGAACTACACCCAGAAACATATTATAGTTTTGTTGTTTAAAATAACGTATTCACGCGCATATACAAATAATTTTATTTTCCCATAAGCTCTGTATAATTTTTAAAGTAACATATATTTCGTGTACCGCGTTTACGAACGACCCTACACACGTCCACAAGCTCTGTTTACGAATGCAGCGCCACCCAAGCAGTTAACCAATTGCCACACGGAGCAGCACCTCCTGGACGCGCTGACTCGCNTCTGAATAATCTGGACAAGTACATATGTACATTTCAGGCAAAGTACGCATTAGTAGGCCTTGTACTTAAGTACCAGGTGTCTCAAATTAAAGTTTACTCTCTTTGTATCTCAATAACAGAGAAACTATTCATTACAATCTGACGAGATTGCATGTGTTTGATATTATAGGGGCAATGATGAGAGTGTGAGGACATGTCAATCTCCTGTTGTAAATTGTTTGCAGCCATGAGTGGATGCACTACAATACCACAATTGTAGAGCAAATGGTGAAGGTGACAAAGTTTTCTTTGAGTAACTAAGTGAATTTTAAAGTGTTACTGGAAATGTGAGAACATGATTGAAGTGCAGACACAATGTAGGGTAGAACTTTATATTATGTAAACATAACGTGTAATAGTGATACAATTGCACATTTACACGTTCCCCCAGAAAGTTGAAGTCCATACAGCAAGATGCGAGCGAGTCAGATATCAGTGAATCTAGTGTCCATCACATTTTATAGCAAGTAAAGGTGGAAATGTTACATTCCACGTTACTTCATGCNATATCAGTGAATCTAGTGTCCATCACATTTTATAGCAAGTAAAGGTGGAAATGTTACATTCCACGTTACTTCATGCTATGAATTAAGACAACACAGACAGGAGTATAGAATTTTGTGAGCAGGTTGCAAACATGGACAACAAACATTTTTCTGACTTAATTGTTTCGTCCATGAGGCAACCTTTAAATTGAATGGAATTGTCAAACACCACACGTGTGTACTGGACCAACAAAAATTCCCACATTGTGGTAGGGAGAGCAGTTAATTTTTGTGGGTTAACAGTGTGGTGCAATATGTCTGCCAGATGACTTGCGGGGCTATTCTTCTTTGAAAGAACAGTGACAGGTAAACGTAATCAAACAATGTTGCATGAAAACATTGCATCACCTGTTCACCAATGCTATCTAGATGACAATTACTTTTTCCAGCAAAACTGTGCACCACTACATTTCCATCGAGATGTACAGTTGCTGGATGAAACAGTTGGGAGGTGGACAGGCCAATTAAGTGTTGAGTATCAACCTAGATCTCCAGATTTAACACTGTTATATTTTATATGCTGGAAAAGTCTGAAGAACACTGTACACCACAAAGCTACGGACACTGCATACCTAGAGAGACATGATTGTGATAGCCTGTAAAACAACTCCCATTGAAACCGTAGCTGTTTGTCATTCTGTTATACAGCATCACAGATGATCTCTTGCTGCTGATGTTGGACATTCTCAACCTTTGAAATGGTTATTAAAACTCGCATAAACCTTTNTCACAGATGATCTCTTGCTGCTGATGTTGGACATTCTCAACCTTTGAAATGGTTATTAAAACTCGCATAAACCTTTAGTTGTACTTATAACATCAAATACAAGCAATCTCATCAGATTGCCTTAAACAGTTTCTCTGTTACTAACAATCAAAGAGAGTAAATAAAAATTTGAGATATCCCGTATATAGTCTATTCAGGTACCTCATACTTCAAACTTTCCTGAAGTCCTGCTAAGTTCTACATTGAGGATATTTCTCCGCCTCATGTAAACAAAGCCTAATCGAGTCTAGAAAATTACACCAAAGGGACTACGCACTGCATTTGTGCACACTCAGTGTAATAATATTTTACATAAGAACTATTTCTTATTGTGCATTGCCAAAACACTTTTTTCTTTGTTTTTATTTGTATTAAATAATATTAATTATAAATAAAATGTAAGTAAAACTTAAATTTAACTAAAAATAAGGAATTATTGTTGACAAGTATAAAACACTTGTGATATATACAATATTTAGCAAACTAAACATAAAGAGATTTTCCAAAAGTTTGTTTAAAAAAAGTGAGAAGAAACCATGGATAGACTAGCCTTTACACTGACAATTTGGATACGGCCTAAATGCCTGACAACTGATTTTGCAAACGCACAGCACATGCGATAGCATAGAATATACGCACAGCACATGCAATAGCACAGAACACACACACAGCACATGTGATAGCACAGAACACACATGCAGCATGTGTGATAGCACAGAACTCACACATAGCATGTGTGATAGCACAGAACACACACACAGCACATGTAATAGCACAGAACACACACACAGCATGTGTGATAGCACAGAACACACATGCAGCATGTGTGATAGCACAGAACACACACGCAGCATGTGTGATAGCACAGAAAACACACACAGCACATGTGATAGCACAGAAAACACACACAGCACATGTGATAGCACAGAACACACACACAGTCCATGTGATAGCACAGAACACACACACAGCATATGCAATAGCACAGAACACACACACAGCACATGCGAAAGCACAAAACTCCAGCACAGCACATGCAATAGCACAAAACAGACGCACAGCAGATGCGATAGCACAAAACTCAAGCACAGCAGATACAATAGCACAGAACACACACACACACACACACACACGTACAAACAAATATGAAAGCTACAATCAAAATAACACACACACACACTCACAGAAATTACAGGTGTTCAAATAAAACAGACTAGAATATGAAAGGAAACAAAGCTCAGTAAATTGCACATGCGAATGTTGGTAACGCCAGAATGAAAAAAATACTTTATACAATTCATCTTAATATACATTGCTTGTACAGTAACAAAATGAATCAAAACCAACTACAATTTTTATAGTGCCTAACTCTCCAAGCACTAGTCAAATTCACTACTTTTGTAGCTATTTTTTCTGNCAAAACCAACTACAATTTTTATAGTGCCTAACTCTCCAAGCACTAGTCAAATTCACTACTTTTGTAGCTATTTTTTCTGTCATACGAACCTGGTGTTACCAATATTGAGAGAGAAACAGAGACAGAGGCAGACAGAGAGAGACAGACAGACAGACACGTGCGTGCGTCCACACACACACACACGTGCACACACACACACACACCCACACAGAGGAATTATAAGAATGTAGGGAGCATGCGAACGAGATCAGTTGGTGGCGTCCCTAGCGGAGACACTGGTAGAAACGGAGTGAGAGAGAATGACAAGCAAGCACATTACATAAAATGGTACAATGACATTGCTGGGCAAAATGTGCACTTATAATTCCAGAAGTGTTTCAGAAAGTACTATTGTCTAGCTTCTCAAAGTCCACATTAAAAAAGNGATCAGTTGGTGGCGTCCCTAGCGGAGACACTGGTAGAAACGGAGTGAGAGAGAATGACAAGCAAGCACATTACAGAAAATGGTACAATGACATTGCTGGGAAAAATGTGCACTTATAATTCCAGAAGTGTTTCAGAAAGTACTATTGTCTAGCTTCTCAAAGTCCACATTAAAAAAGNAAAATGTGCACTTATAATTCCAGAAGTGTTTCAGAAAGTACTATTGTCTAGCTTCTCAAAGTCCACATTAAAAAAGTTCCAAACTTATATAAGAGTAAGCACATCTTTGATGTTAAAAAATGTTACGGTCATGAAATACATGGTAATTGCTTGAGAGAAACCAGTGTTTACAAATACGTTATACGCAATTACAGTATTTTTACACTGTTTTGCGCAATATCAAGTAAATGTGCTTTTAAAACTTATTAAAACTCTGATTACATCTTTTAAATTCTAATTACAAGTATTGCACTATTTAAAATGCAAATCAGAAAGTGAAACTGTACATCCTAAGTATATATTTTTCTTTATTTAATTGCAGGTTGACTCATATAGCAACATTGTGACAGGCGACTGTGAATGCAAAGCTGGTCAAAGTGTTGCCAATATATTGCTGTAACGCCTTTCTTTATTAATTGCGAGAGACAACTTCCCGCTGCAATCATAGTACAACGGGGAAAACCAAATCGTGCTCGCAAAAATTTGTATTCACAATGAGTGACTTTTGAATAAATGTTCAAATCTAAGTCTGCAGTTGCCAAAAATATCTATTCAACACTCTTGGACAAAATTACGTTGCATGAACAAATAAAACATGTCGACTTAACTTTTACTAGCATGCTGAAAGTGGAATGAGAGTGTGAAAATTTTGTAATAGCACATCCGGTCATTAAGAACGAGATAGATGACACAAGGAAAACGATAAATGTAAAGAATAGCGACTTTTTTGNATAGCACATCCGGTCATTAAGAACGAGATAGATGACACAAGGAAAACGATAAATGTAAAGAATAGCGACTTTTTTGAAGGAGACATAGTAGACCCACAAGAGTTATATAAATGTCTTTTACACACCTTAAAGTTCATTTCATATAAGAAGACCACATTCTGACAGCCAGTGAGTGGCAATTTGACATATTCAAAACAAACAACGCGCAATTTACAAAATCCTGTATCAGCTGATGCATGAACGAACAAAAGTTTATGTTACGTTGGCTATTCTGAGTGCACTGCAGACACACATTAGACCAGCCAAAAATACGCGATAANATAACACATCCGGTCATTAAGAACGAGATAGATGACACAAGGAAAACGATAAATGTAAAGAATAGCGACTTTTTTTGAAGGAGACATAGTAGACCCACAAGAGTTATATAAATGTCTTTTACACACCTTAAAGTTCATTTCATATAAGAAGACCACATTCTGACAGCCAGTGAGTGGCAATTTGACATATTCAAAACAAACAACGCACAATTTACAAAATCCTGTATCAGCTGATGCATGAACAAACAAAAGTTTATGTTACGTTGGCTATTCTGAGTGCACTGCAGACACACATTAGACCAGCCAAAAATACGCGATAAGAGAAAGTTCCAAGGTTAATTAATACATTTTATTTTACGTGGTCAAAAAACAGCGGTTTTTAGTGTTAAAAACTAAACTTCCTGCTTAAGTAGAAATGTAAAGGTGTTCAAAATTAAAGTCCCATTAAAACGATCCATATCCAAAAGAAACTCTATTTCAAAAACTTTTTTTTACGTCTTATCCTCCCCCTCTCTAACACGGCTTTCTTAAGTGTTTCATATTAATTCCAAAAGCATACAGAAATATTGCATAATATTATTGGATTATTTTTCCTAATAATCTGATTGAAAAATATTTCAAATTCCTTTTGTTCCGAGCCAGTAATAGACCAGTAAACTTTATAAAGATGCTAACTCTTGAGAAAAAAATGTGGCTCAGAGTACGCGCTGTAATGTTGTGCGCGCCATCTGTGGGGTTGGTTATCTTCGAAGCACTACAAGCCAGACGAGAATAGCGTTCGTTTGCTTTATATAAAATATTTACGAACAGGAACCAATAGTTTTATTTTTCACGAGTTCTGCATAGTTTTTAAAGTAACATATATTTTGTGTACAGCTTTTACGAATGACCGTACACACGCCCTTCAAACCTCTCACTGCCTGCCGCGGACACCCAAGTAGTTCACTAATTGCCGCATGACGCAGCACCTCCTGGACGCGCTGACTCGTCGCAGCAAAGCCAGTTTATAGCGAATGGATACATAAACAAAAAGTAAACATTGGTGCGGCGATCGTAAACTTCCGAGAATGTGGCCTTCATATATGGTACAGAGTACACCTGTGTCATATTTAGGATGGCATAATGATAAAATTAGCAGAACGTCACACATAAAATAGATAACATACGAGAAGTTTGGCCGCTTTGTTTACGCCAGATGCCATGATGTTTAGTCCTGTAATGCTGCAGTAACGTAAACAAATGTGAATCGCAGTCACCTTGTTGGCTGTGGATATGTAGACATTACAGTACGTTAGATGCAGTTTAGATGTGAGTGTGTGCGGTTCGTGACGATTGCTGTTGCGCCTGTGAGTTATGACGTCCGAATCCGACCGTGCGAAAAAATGTGATTTAAGAATGAAGGGCGCAAGTACGAGTGCTTGTGTGCGTGACAGTCTTCTATGTGACTGGGGTAATTTTTTACTTTAGGGGCTTTTCTGAAAATAAGAAAAAAAACTCCAGAAAGTGGTATATTTCGACTCTANTACGTTAGATGCAGTTTAGATGCGAGTGTGTGCGGTTCGTGACGATTGCTGTTGCGCCTGTGAGTTATGACGTCCAAATCCGACCGTGCGAAAAAATGTGATTTAAGAATGAAGGGCGCAAGTACGAGTGCTTGTGTGCGTGACAGTCTTCTATGTGACTGGTATTACTTGGACGTTTTAGTAGATCATGGAGTTTCGTCAAGTGAGATAATGTGAAAGTCGTGCACGATAGTAGTTGAATTGGCAGAGAGTGGCATTGTACCCACCGCCAACCTGAGTGTGTATATCACATACTTCCGGTATGTTTAAATGTTACTTTAAAACCCTAAAATTCTAGATTAGAATAAAATCGTTGGTTAGATTAAAACCCTACAATCCTAGGTTAGACTAAAACCCTATTATCCTAAGTTAGATTAAAACCCTAAAACCCTAAGTTTGATTAAAACACTAAAATACTAAGTTAGATTGAAACCCTACACTCCTAGGTTAGATTAAAAATATAAAATTGTGATTCACTCATCGTGGGGTTAAGTTAGGTTAGGTGGGCACATATTNTAGAGTCGAAATATACCACTTTCTGGAGTTTTTTTTCTTATTTTCAGGAAAGCCCCTAAAGTAAAAAATTACCGTGACTGGTATTACTTGGACGTTTTAGTAGATCATGGAGTTTCGTCAAGTGAGATAATGTGAAAGTCGTGCACGATAGTAGTTGAATTGGCAGAGTGTGGCATTGTACCCACCGCCAACCTGAGTGAGTATATCACATACTTCCGGTATGTTTAAATGTTACTTTAAAACCCTAAAATTCTAGATTAGAATAAAATTGTTGGTTAGATTAAAACCCTACAATCCTAGGTTAGCCTAAAACCCTATTATCCTAAGTTAGATTAAAACCCTAAGTTTGATTAAAACACTAAAATACTAAGTTAGATTGAAACCCTACTCTCCTAGGTTAGATTAAAAATATAAAATTGTGATTCACTCATCGTGGGGTTAAGTTAGGTTAGGTGGGCACATATTATGAAATTGGGTGGACAAACGTTAAATTGGGGTATTTTTGTATATTTTGTGGGTGTATGGTAATTATCTAGAGTAACGGCTCTTGTGAAGGAAACATCCTAGACCAACAAAAGTGGCATTAATGGGTTCTGCACAGTTTACCTTGTTGACATTCAGGAGGGCATAATGTTAAAATAAATAGACCGTATTAAATAAAATAGTTAAAAGTACGAGCAGTTCGCCGCTTTGTTTACGCCGGATGCCATGATTTTTGGTGAAATAATGCTTTAGTAACGTAAACAAATGTGCATCGTGCAGTCAGCTTATTGGCTGCGGATCTTGAGACTTCGTCATCACAGTCGTCAGACATCCCAAAATTTTTAGTTGCAGTCGAGATGCAAGCAGTGCAGTTGTGTTGTTGCGGGCGTGAGTTGTGACGTCTGAATCCAACCGTTCAAAGGCTTGTCATTTATGGAATGGAGGGTGCAAGAACGAGTGCTTCTGTGCGTAATATTCGCCAATGTGGCGGGTGATACTTGGCTGTTTTAATAGATCGCGATGTTTTGTCGATTGAGCTAAGATGCACGACAGTTGGATGGGTCGAGGACAGTGGAATTGTACCTGCCGCCTACCTAGGCTAGTTGATTCATAAACTTCCGGTGTGTTTTACTGTGACTTTAAAACCCTAAAATCCTAGATTAGACGAAAATTGTAGGTTAGAATAAAATCCTACAATCCTACGTTAGTTTAAAACCAAACAATCCTAGGTTAGTTTAAAAATTCAAAATAGTGATTCACTCATTGTGGGGTTAGGTTCTATTAGGTCAGGTGGGCACATATTACAAAATTAGTCATACGTTAATGCCCCTAGTATATTCGTGTTATACGTAATTAGTTGAGTGGAAATATACCGCTTTTAGAGTGTTTTTTTTTTTACAAAAAGCCACTACTCTATATAATTACCCGGGTTTTTTTTCCGGAGAAGCCGCTATTCTTTACATTTACCATTTTCTGTGAAATATTTTTATTTTCTGAACAAAACTGAACTGAAAGCTGCTAAACTTAATATTTACCCAGAAAATTGTATATTTCCACTCTACTCTTGATGGACACGAATATACTAGGGGCATTAACATCCGACTAATTTCATAATATGTGCCCACCTAACCTAACAGAACCCAACCCCACAATCGGTCAATCACTATTTAACACTTTTAAACTAACCTATGATTGTTGGGTTTTACACTAACCTTGGATTGTAGGGTTTTACAATAACCTAGGATAGAAGGGTTTTAAACTAACCTNTAATGCCCCTAGTATATTCGTGTTATACGTAATTAGTTGAGTGGAAATATACCGCTTTTAGAGTGTTTTTTTTTTACAAAAAGCCACTACTCTATATAATTACCCGGGTTTTTTTCCGGAGAAGCCGCTATTCTTTACATTTACCATTTTCTGTGAAATATTTTTATTTTCTGAACAAAACTGANGAGAAGCCGCTATTCTTTACATTTACCATTTTCTGTGAAATATTTTTATTTTCTGAACAAAACTGAACTGAAAGCAGTTAAACTTAATATTTACCCAGAAAATTGTATATTTCCAATCTACTAATGATGGACACGAATATACTAGGGGCATTAACATCCGACTAATTTCATAATATGTACCCACCTAACCTAACAGAACCCAACCCCACAATCGGTCAATCACTATTTAACATTTTTAAACTAACCTACGATTGTTGGGTTTTACACTAACCTTGGATTGTAGGGTTTTACAATAACCTAGGATAGAAGGGTTTTAAACTAACCTAGGATGTTTGGGTTTTACACTAAACTACGAATGTAAGATTGTAGGGATTCAAAGGAACCGTAAAACACACCAAAATAAGGTAAATTAACTCACCTAGGTAGGGGGCTGGTATAATTCCTCTGACGTTAATAGACGTAAACAAACATATTTCGCAAGTTTTTTAAATATGATCTAACTTATTTTAACAGTACGCCCTCTTGAATATGAACAAGATTAAGCTGTGCAGAACCCATTAATGCAACTTTTGTTGGTCTAGGATATTTCTTTTAGCAACGTAAACAAACTGGCTATACTTCTCATTTTGCAATTTTGTTCAATTTTTATAAATATGTTTAACTAATTTTAAGGCTACGCCCCTAGTATATTCGTGTTCTACGTGATTAGTATCTTGAATATGAACAAGATTAAGCTGTGCAGAAACCATTAATGCAACTTTTGTGGGTCTAGGATATTTCTTTTAGCAATGTAAACAAACTGGCTATACTTCTCATTTCGCAATTTTTATAAATATGTTTAACTTATTTTAAGGCTACGCCCCTAGTATATTCGTGTTCTACGTGATTAGTAGAGTAAAAATATATCATAATTTTGAATTTTTTTTGTGTTTTTCAGAAAAGCCCCTAAACTTAATAATTACCCCCCACTTTCTGTGTACCTGCCCTGTGCTATTTTTCTTTGAGCGTGTGCTGTGCGTGATTGTGGCGTCATGAAAATGACATATATTCTACTTTCCGAGCTAAATCAATTGTAGTCCGGAGTTTGGTTATCCATACCCATTTTTTTTTTGCATGGAAGAGTACATCAATTACAACGCAGGATGCTAAATACACTATGACCATAACTACTACCCATAACATACATCCGGCCACAAAATCCTAATTCTTTTGAATCAGCAAATTATCAACTATCAATTACACCAGCAAATAAATTCAAATGCTCTATACACAAGACAACACAAATTTCCTATAAGCAATTGACATGTCCCTCTGTAATTACTTACATTAAACCTTTGTTTTTGTGTTTCAATTTCTATCATCTGTTGAATATCTTTATCGCTATTCAAAATGCTCCCAATACTTGAAGTCATGGTGCGTATTCCTACAACAAAACATTCAACTTTCACCCTTCTTGTTCTTCTTTTAGGAATTATACTAGCCTAAGCCGGCGGCCACGGCCGACATCAAAGATATAAAAAAAAAATTAAAAAAAATAACCCGACAAATTTTTCGTGAGACGAAATATCCAAAGATCAAAGGCCTTTTAAATCACGAAAATGGTACAAACACTTAATGATGCCAATAAACCAAGACCGAGGTCAAAAGCACCGAACGACACCGACGGCGGCTACAGCAGAACTATAAAACAATCTACAAATTCGCAAGATAGTAGTGTAATACAAACACCATTGAAAAATTATGTTGCAGTAGAGAACCAATATTGAAATGAGTGAAAAATATCAATATATGTATCTATTAAATGTTAATAGTGATATTCCTAAAGTAAAACGCCCATTGATTTTGATTATCGATAGTAACTTTAAAAACTTAAAAAACGGAAATTCAATCTCCATAAAAATTTTTTTTTTTTTAAATAAATTTGTTAACGAGAAGAGGAATACTGTAATAACTTTTTGAGAATGAAAAGTATGAGCTTTATNCGATTATCGATAGTAACTTAAAAAACTTAAAAAACGGAAATTCAATCTCCATAAAAAAATTTTTTTTTAAATAAATTTGTTAACGAGAAGAGGAATACTGTAATAACTTTTTGAGAATGAAAAGTATGAGCTTTATTAGGTAAAACTTGAATGGTGGTGTGATAACTTTAAAGTTAAGGTTACTTCTTCAGTCAGAGATAGTGATTCAGACATTTTCCGGCGATTATGATAAGAAAAAGTCAGAATATTACACAATGTTCCTATTTAGAATAGACTGGGCACCAGCTCACTGGGTGAGCAAGAAATCACATATCTCAGGATTGTGGGCCGAACGAACACATGGATGTATCCCTTGACACACAGTATACATTTACAGAAAAATTGAATATATAGCCAGGGTATTCAGTCCCCCCAGCNTGGATGTATCCCTTGACACACAGTATACATTTACAGAAAAATTGAATATATAGCCAGGGTATTCAGTCCCCCCAGCATGCCTCAGTATTACCTTTGATCTTATAAGTAAAGGATGCATCTTTGAGGCGTTGATGACTTCCTGGATAGAGTCAGCAACCGAAATACAACACAAATTACGGTTTACTAAGCAAATTGCATTGCCATAAAGTGTAAAAAGTTACATATAGGCAATAAAAAAAATTATTATTTAGTTTATGGGAATTTCTGTAAAAAAAACCCCCAAAAAGTGGTATATTTCCACTCTACTAATTATGCAGAACGCGAATATACTAGGGGCATTAACGTACGACTATTTCTTAATATGTGCTCACCTAACCTAACAGAACCTTACCCCATGATGAGTGAATCACTATTTTAAATTTTTAAACTTACCTAAGATTTTTGGTGTTTTATCTAACCTAAGTTAGATTAGCACCTTAAACACCTATGTTAGTGTAAAACACTGCAATCTTAGGTTAATTTAAAACCCAACAATCTTAGGATAGTTTAAAAATGTAAAATTGTGATTCACCCATTGTGGGGTTTGGTTCTCTCAGGTTAGGTGAGCACATATAAAGAAATTAGTCGTACGTTAATGCCCCTAGTGTATTTGTGTTCTGCATAATTAGTACAGTGGAAATATACCACTTTTTGGGGAAAGACATGTCTCTACATAATATTTCATTATGCTATATACCTATTCAGTTACCCCACGAAATACGGCGTTCTCCTGCCGTACCGGGGAAGACCATGCCTCAAGTCATGCCACACACACACACTATTCTTTGGGTGTTCACTCCTGTAGCAGGATCAACGAAATTCATACAATGATTCACCTGAAGATGCTCATAGCCACGCTCTGAAAGACAATTATAAGCATGCCAACAGTCACTAATAATTGTCGTTCCAGGCTCTATGTATTGCGTGATTACATTCAGGAGCGTTTTGCAAGTTCTGTCAACAACAGGAATAAGAAATATACTATTTGTACGTCTCTCGATCCCGCCGAAAACTCACTGACCCTGGATGTTTCGAACCCTATCATATTTACGTTTTCCAAACGTTGCCTCATCTATTTCCACGAATGAACCCACCTCCCCCCTAACTCATGCACGGTCTTACGCACACCATTCAACCATCATCTCACCACAAAAGGACAACCAATTCACGCAGGTTGGCAAACTAACATGATACAAACAAATAATATATTAGTGCGAGAATATGGAATAGTTAAATACAAATACGCAATCTTGCAGATAATCTGAATTGATAAATGATTTTTTCCAAACCATGTGTCGTGCCGAAATTAATTTTTTTAAATTGCAAAGCAACTTCTTGTATTTCTTATCGACATGGGTTCTAACAGACCATTGGCAGCGAAAGAATTCGCTGTCCTCGGCCAATTCAATTGCTGTCGTGCATTTGTTGCAAAATACCTTATTTGATAGTACCCGGTGATCTACCAAAAAGTCAAACAAAAGTGACATAAAATCGTTAATTCTGCAAATTTGAATTCGTTGAAGCAACACCCTCCACATAGGCGTCTATCACGCACAGTATCACTCGAACTAGCACTCTCCCTTCAACCACAAGTCTTCACTCTGTAGGATTCGAACAACGCACACGAATGCAGCAACACCTTACTCACCGCGATCCGCTCCTTTGGCCAGACACTGACATACTAACGTACGGCCTGTAATGACATCTGCAGCCGCTAGAATGCGTGAAATATGCAATGCGCAGCCATTAATAATGGCAGTAGATATTAATAAACATAAACAAAGACACTTAACTACTCGTACATATACAGATTATTTTAAATATGTTTTAAGTATTTTTACACTACGGCTGCTTCAAAATCAACAATGTAAGCTGTGCTGAATTCATTAATACAACTTTTGTTGGTTTAGGACGTTTCGTTCAGAAACGTAAACAAACTAGCTAACCTGCTCATTTCGCAATTTTGCTCATTTTTAAAATGTGTTCTGCTTGTTTTTAAGACACGCCCCTAGTATATTCGTGTTCTGCGTAATGAGTAAAGTAGAAATATACCATTTTTTTTGTTTTTTTTAAATAGAAAAGCCTCTAAACTTAATAATTACCAATACAAATTAAAGCGGACCTGACTCACAAGGCCTGCCTGCGGCTGTTACTGTACAAAAAGGCTAATAATGGCGCGAAAACTTACAAGAGTAATTAAACCTCTAGGGTCGTTATATTAAGCTGATACAGGTGAGCTGCGAATGCGGGAAAGACTCGGTAAACTAAATAAAAGTTCCAGTAATTTAAGTTAATCTTTTGCAGTTAAGTGTTCCGAATAAAGCATGAAAGTCCCCCGCGATGTGACGCACGTGCAGCACCCAAGACCCATGGATGCACACTGTCGGAGATGGCACGCACGAGCAGCATCCTTACCAAGAGCACGCTCCACTCCATGAGATAATTTAATTAACTGGCCTCATTAATATAAAACTTCAAACATATACACATAAAACACTGAAACATTCTGAGTGAGTTTTCTCAATCTTATATACAGTTAAGAGTTCTTATTTAAGCACATATTTACATACAAATATGATTATGTGGTGCCTTTCAGAGCATGTGGGAAATTTAGTTCTGTTAAGTTATGGGGCACTCTACAACCGAAAAGGTGAGATTGAAAAAAAAACTAATTATTTCCCATGTCACCAATGGGCTTGATAAAACACAATATCACACTCGGAATATAATATAGAACACCTCAAATACCCTAGTCTTGCTACTCTACACCTCATTTCAATGCATGAAGAGACTGTGGGCCGATGGNTATAGAACACCTCAAATACCCTAGTCTTGCTACTCTACACCTCATTTCAATGCATGAAGAGACTGTGGGCCGATGACGTCATGACAGTGGCCATGCCAGACCATGCAAGAGTGATCCATGTCAAATGCCCTTCCCCCCTGCAAGGAGGCAGCGGTCACAGCAGAAAGGGGCAATTCAATTTCGTGTGGTGCAGAAGTGAATTGCCCTGCTGCAGGGTAGCATGCCAACTGGTGTCGGTTTAACTTAACCTTGGCAGGTGAGTTCTTACTGGATCGGCGGATTCGGTCAACTGGTTCTACCCCTGCTCGGCAGGTTATTGGCCAAGCAACCTCCGAGAATCTGTAGCTGCTACTGCTGTTGCTGTGGTACCTCAGCGTCCAGTGTCGATGCCATTGAGGGCAGTATGTTTGCCTCATCGAGGAGATTCACAACCCGGAACTGGACCTGGCTACCGATGAGTTGTGTGACCTGGCAGTCTGGAAATGGGGCACTTAGGGTTGTGGGTGTGTTCTGGTGGGCCTCCGACATCAAAGTGCTCGGTGCCATGGCATCTGGTGGTCGGTCGTCATTCTGGGCGCTCTCCGTGGAGTCCNGGCCTCCGACATCAAAGTGCTCGGTGCCATGGCATCTGGTGGTCGGTCGTCATTCTGGGCGCTCTCCGTGGAGTCCGATGTCCTCATGGCTTGTGGTGCAGCCATGGCAGATTACAACCCAGATGTCCTTGAGGGCAAAGGCTGTTAGTGGGCCTGATGCAATTGATTGCTATCCCATATCAGCTGGGAAAACTTAGGTCTGTTCCCTCTGACTAGTGTTACCTTGGGACACCACAGCGCGGGGTGTCAGCGCTACCAGCGTAGCCCTTAACTCGTCATGATGGAATTTAACTTGCTTTCGCGAACCCATCTGGTTGATGTAGTAGATCATCCCCACCCTTCCTACCTCTGAATGGGGTTAATTCCAGCAGGGAGCGAAGCCTGCGTGGAAATTGCATGGCCGACTGCTGGTGTTATCGCATGTAGACATGTTGTGCAATTTACCAGCTCTTTTGGGGCTGTAGGGTTTCTGACGGATACTGTTGAACGTACTGTTCCTGTCGTTCCCTGGCCCGTCCGAACCTCTTCCGGTGGTGTCCTACTAGTGTCTCCATTTCTGAGGGTACTGAGTACGTGGCCAGTTGGGGGTTTGAATATTCCCTGGGTCATGCCAGACCATGCCTGTATAGTAATTCTGCAGGCGAGTGACTTGTGGCTTCGTTCTCTCTGTTTCTCAGGCAGAATGGAATCTCTGAGACTTGTGTGGCCCACGTGAAGCCGGAACTGTGTCTTTAACTCTTGTTTCCTTTGTTCTGTGGGATTAGCGTGGGGGTGGTACAACACCGATGTGGTGTGTACTGCCCGGCACTTGTTGCAGAGTTCCCATCATCGCTTTCCCCTGAACTGCAGTCGGTTTTCGGATATTATTAACCCCAGCAGGCAAAGAAATTATTATTTAATGCTCCCGCTAATTTTTTGAGGCGTAAACTCAGGAGGAGATAAGCCTCTCATCACCTAGTACGCAAACTGTTCCCACCAACAAAATCTCTTCCTGTTTGGGGTGCGGGGATATGGTCCCATCAGTTTAAAGGCGGTGATCATGAAGGGTTTCTCTGATGCACGGGGTTGATTTTAAGTATCGCCATTGCCATGGCACATTTTCANTCTTTAACTCTTGTTTCCTTTGTTCTGTGGGATTAGCGTGGGGGTGGTACAACACCGATGTGGTGTGTACTGCCCAGCACTTGGTGCAGAGTTCCCATCATCGCTTTCCCCTGAACTGCAGTCTGTTTTCGGATATTATTAACCCCAGCAGGCAAATAAATTATTCTTTAATGCTCCCGCTAATTTTTTGAGGCGTAAACTCAGGAGGAGATAAGCCTCTCATCACCTAGTACGGAAACTGTTCCCACCAACAAAATCTCTTCCTGTTTGGGGTGCGGGGATATGGTCCCATCAGTTTCAAGGCGGTGATCATGAAGGGTTTCTCTGATGCACGGGGTTGATTTTAAGTATCGCCATTGCCATGGCACATTTTCANAAGGCGGTGATCATGAAGGGTTTCTCTGATGCACGGGGTTGATTTTAAGTATCGCCATTGCCATGGCACATTTTCAGGCGGTTTCGCAGACAAGTACAAATTCCCGTACTTGTCACGTGAGCCCTGGCCAGAAATAGGGGGTTAGTATGTTCCGCTTGGTTTGCGCTGATCTCGGTTGTCCTGCCAGGCAGCTGCCATGAGAGTGTTCCAGGACGAACGTTCATCCTTCCTCCAGGACATACGTTCGTCAGTTCCCCTCTACTCCCGTGGGGTGGTTCACCAGGGGGTTATCGACCATGCACCAGTTAGTCAGATATTCTCTGGCACACTGCGCCTGATGCTCTGTGACATCTGCGGACAGCTGTTGTGCAGCGAGTACTTGTTCGTATACCACAACTTGTTAGGTCTTGGGTGGCATAATTTGTGCCTATGGCGGTGTGCTGTAGCCGGGCAACCGGCAGACTGTCTGGCGGGAGTAGGAATTCCCACTCTTCTTCATAACGTGCTATTTCGGCTGTACAAAGCACATGGGAAAGGGCACTGGCTAGTTGGTTTTCTTCCCCCGGAAGATGTTCAACCACGAAATCATAGGCCTGTAATAACATGGACCACTGCATGAGTTTCCTGCGGACAGTGTGCATGTTATGCAGCCACATTAAACACCAATTGTCGGTTCTAAATGTGAATTGTTAGTATTGTAGGATTTGGTGGTACTGTTTTAGTGTGCATAAAATAGCTAAGCATTCCCTCTCGTTTACGTCGTTGTTGCGTTCACATTGGACAAACTTCGCACGACTTTAGTCTAAGACACTGCGTTCCCCGTCATCATCATATTGAAATAGAATGGTGCTAAACCCCTCTTGGCTGGCATCTCTTTACAGATATAAATGCCTCTAGAGGTTTAACTGGGACAGTTTATCGCACTGTTGGAATCTGTGTTTGATTTCTTTGGACGTGTTTTGTGTGTTGAACAGGATGGTTGGTGGGGCTGTTATTGTGGTGAAGTCTTGTATGTACCCATTAACCAGTTTAAAGTCCCGAAAAAAATTCGCAGGTGTTTGTGCGTGTTGGGTGCAGGATACTCTTGAATTAACATCAATTGTTCGTGGTTAGGCTGGGTACTCTCGACATTGACCATGTGGCCCAGGTATTAAAGGCATGTTTTCCCTAAATAACATTTTCCATTGACACACGTTAACCCCTTGATAACCAGTCGCTAAAAGACGAGGGATAGGTGTTGTACGTGTTATACCCACGTTTTTGACCAGATCACAACATCATCTAGGTTTGCGAGCGTACATTCCCCTATCAGTCCATCCACGATGCGAACCATCATGCTCTGGAAGGTACCCAAGGGGCATTTCGGGAAATTGAAAATGGTGGCTATTGGGGGCCATGAATGCGGTCTTGTGAAGGTCTTTGGGTCGTACTGGTACTTGCCAATAGCTGCTTATCATGTCAAGGGAAGATAAAATCTCGGCATCCCCTAAAATGTTTAGTGCAGATTTCACACTGATTAAGGGTGCGGGCGCATTTTCGGTCCTTTGGTTGAGCGGGTGGAAGTCCACGCATAACCTCCAGCTATCATCTTTCTTGGGAGCCAGAGTGATATCTGAGCTGTAATTGCGTTCCAAGGGTTCTAGTACCCCATCCCTAATCATTTCCTCGATTTGTTGATTAATGATCCTCATGTGATAAGAATCATAATCACGAGGGGTGGACCAGAAGATATGAATTTAAGTGAGTGGTATTACATGTTCTGCCATGTTCGTTCTTGTAAGGGGGTCTGCCATGGATAATACACCCGTCGTTCGGTCAGGACTCTGTGGATCATGTACCTATGTTCCACGGGTACGGTGTGGTCGAACATGTCCAGTTGGACAAATTGTACACTGTTTTTTCTGTGGTGCTCTAAATTGTACACAGTTCGCCATTCAATCAACCCAAAGTGAATGAGGTCCATGGCGATTTCAATATTGGCATTACATTGTCTAAGCAATGGCGTCCCTAGAATCAGGTCCTCTCGTATGTCGTCGGAAACGAGGGCGACGATGTCCGTAGAACAGTCTCGAATATGTATATCCCCTTTTACTTCACCGAAACATGTACTAGTCCCGTTCAATGTGGCCAATTGTACGATTTGTTTGTCCCTGGTATTCAGCTATTGGCCTATTAACAATGCAGAACGAAGTCATGCGATGCGGCTGTATAGATTAAGGCGACGATATTCCACTCATCCAAGCATATGGGTATTCGGATCAACCTATCACTGGAGGAGCTAACCTGGCCTAGGTACTGGTGTATCTGTTTGTTATCTGTAGTTTCGGGAGATCCGGTCACGACAATGGCAGAGAGGGCAACCCCAATTTGCACTACTCTGCTTTGTCA
This sequence comes from Clitarchus hookeri, assembly GCA_002778355.1. Taxonomy (NCBI): domain Eukaryota; kingdom Metazoa; phylum Arthropoda; class Insecta; order Phasmatodea; family Phasmatidae; genus Clitarchus; species Clitarchus hookeri. The sequence goes on from NQII01001355.1 coordinate 109,290, forward strand.
TTTCCCTGTGGTTCACTCGCCCAGTTCGGGAAAATTTTGTGCCAGTGGTATGGTTTTTCCTAACATATGTGACAGCGAGGCAGGTTTGATGGGCCCTTCCCACGATTGACATCCTGGATTTTGGGATTGTCAATTATGCCACCTTTTCCTTCGGAAATCCGGATTTCCACAGTTCTGCTCTGCGCATCTGTCCATCTGCCTTTAATGTGTGCATAAAAATTTGCTGCCCTGCACTTCTCCATGTTTCGTGCTACCCCCACAGCTGTTCTTAGAAAGTCATCTGTTCTGTTGAACACCATCGGCCGTAAGACTGGTCGGTATTCATGTTAGTCTTGTCCTGTACTCGGGGGCTGGTGGCCCCGGTGTTTCGAACTGTGCCCTGTCGGCTCCTAATATTCCCTGGTATGCCAGCATGAGTGGCATGAGTTCCNTGGCCCCGGTGTTTCGAACTGTGCCCTGTCGGCTCCTAATATTCCCTGGTATGCCAGCATGAGTGGCATGAGTTCCATTCGCTGGATTTGTTGGTTATGTAATCTGTATTGGGCTGTGTACTTTTGTTTACACTATTTACACCTAAATGTTCCATTGTGGACTTCCTGCCATTACCCCCCCCCCTTCCCGGACACAAAAGTGGGGTGAAAACTTGCGTTACTCATTCTGCAGTTTGTGCACGTTTTTTCGGGGATCACAGAATATTCTTCCCGACATGTTAAACCCTGGTTATTGTTTGGGTACTCAATGATTACTGGCCGAAGTTCGCGCTCTGGGAGTTTTTACTGGCACGTTTTCCACTGTTCTGTAAATTGCAAGCACTGGCACTGATGGTGCCGCAGAGAAATCCATTCTGAAAGATTTACATGAACCACGCGTTCACGAGTTTTTTTGTGCCCAATCTGACTGCCGCAGTTACAACAACTACACCAGCTACACCGGGCCGCACCAACCACATCAGGCCAAGAGTGCGTATTGCGGGTCGACAAGAACAGAAGTCGTACCTTCTTGCCGACAAGGATTACACAACTTAAGAGACTGCCCTACTCATGTATTATAAATGGTAACTCTTTTAATAAATGGGTAAGCAATCCGATATTATGTTTATCCCAAAACCACATATGTTGGGCGCACTGGCAATTGGTCTTTATGTCTTCGCAGCTTGCGCAGCTGCAACGCACCACCAGGTGACATTAACTGGCTGGTAGGTCAGAGCTGGAGAGATAATTACCCCAAAGTGTCTTCCAGTAGTGTACAGAATTTGTACAAACATATTGAACACAGTCATCGCATTCACAGCTACAGCCAGGGGTGTCCTTATTGTATAAATGACAATCAAGCATGGCATTCCATACCTCTTTTCCTAGGTGGACTCGTTCATACATTCAGGAACCAGCCACCTGGCAACACTGTAGCCAGTGGAACTCAACACATCATCGGAAAAGAAATTCAAACACTTATGAGAATATGTAATAACTTATTGGATGTGTATTTACATAAGAGTAATTATGTTTTTCTAAAAAATAGATTACCTATAAAGGCCTCCGGCATTGTACCAAATCATTTAGTGTGGTGACATTCCCCATCAATTTTACAACTTCAACATTGACAGACATTTGTTAATAAACAGGGATGTCACCAATATGTTAAATTTAATTCATACAATTTTTTAACATTTTAATCACATCACAGAGTGTTCATGTAATGTTTCACCGTTCAGCATTTGATGTCGGTTCCAGTCACTTGTGACGACAGCGGACAATACTCGCCCAGTTCGTCTCAGCACCCGCACAAGACTGGCGGCGTTGATCGCCCGCTCCGCAAGCCCCTTCAGTACCCGCATATAGGCTTCAATCATTTAACTGCAATAGTAATATATTAGTCACTGGAACATTTGTATTATCTTAAATGTACTGAGGGGAGAGCCAACTGCCCTCTCACCGAAGAGTTTAAGGCAATCGCCTCTCAATTTTAGACTACGTGTTTTTCACCTCTTAAGTACTGGGTCCATTATCAGGCATCATTCATGCTGTATTCACCTGTAGCAAGGACAGGGAATAAACCGTCAAACAAGTAAAATCATTGCCAAATCATTGTAGGACATCTTTTGTAGCACCATCCGCATTTCCTTAGCATAGTTAAGGCATGTGTGACGGCCTACAGTGTCACCATCAGATATAAAATTGCAACCATAAGTATGCGACACCCTTCAACAAGCTGACGGGGGATTACCAGGGTCCCCATGGGCTATCGGCCGGATGACCCTCACCATTAGCTCACCACTGATTTATGGCACCGGGAAATATAGCATCCATCCAGCCCTGGTTAACCTCGCCGACGTCAATGTGTAAAGAAATCGTATGTATTAAGCTTTGGCATGTCATCCAGCGCATGGAGTCTGGGTCAACACCCAATAAGTGGACTGTGCACACAGGTAGGCGACCGTTGTGGAAGCGAGTGGAGGCAGGAAATATACATCATATTATGTCGGCGTGCACCTGCATATACCTGCTGCGCATATATGTTAAATTTGTCAGAGGGAACGAATGTTCGTGGTTTTCCGTACTGATCACACTTCTGACAGGTGTATGGTACAGTTGGTTGTATCCCATTTATCAACAGTCTTCTGTAAATCACACGATGCGGTTGGACATGGAACATGCGGTTGATTGCGACTCGTCCTCACGGTCCTTAGTTGTAATCGCGGACCATCTTCTTTGAAGGTTCGTGGGCTCCTGGCGCACATGGAGCCTATTGCCTGGTCGACTGTGACGTCAGTGGCTATTGTCCCGCGCGGGCCTGACCTTGGCCACAAAATGGTGGCACGGACTGCGTTCTTCCTGGTCATGTGGTACAAATGGAGAATTTGAAGTCCGGCTGTCCTTTCTTCTCCAGATTTGCACACATGTGTTTGTTACGCTTTATTGTGCCACACCTAGTTGCACAAGCCATTCAATGTTACCAGAGCAGTCGAGGATAGTGATATGGACGTCGTCCGGCGATTATGTTTAGAAAAAGCCAGAATGTTGTACAATTTTCCTATTTAGAATAGAATGGGCGTCAGCTAACTGGGTGAGCATAAAATCACAGTTCTCAGGATCGTGGGAAGAACGACTAAGTATAAATTTATAATATATAGCCGGGTATTCAGGCTCCCCAGCATGTCTTTTACCTTATAAATGAAGGATGCCTCATTGAGGTATCGATGACTTCCTGGATAGGGCCGGGACCCTAAATACAAAAAAATGAGAACTCACAAGTTAAGGTTAACTAAGTAAATTATATTTACGAATAGTGTACACAGTTACATGTAGGCAATACAAATTAAAGCAGACCTGACTCACAAAGCCTGCCAGCGGCTGTTTCTGTACAAAAAGGCTAAGAATGGAGCGAGCGAAAACTTACAAGAGTAGTTAAACCTCTGGGCTCAGAAATTTAGCTGAAGGAGGGGTGCTGCGAATGCGGGGAAGACTCATTAAACTANTGAAGGAGGGGTGCTGCGAATGCGGGGAAGACTCATTAAACTAAATAAAAGTTGCAATATATTAATATAATCTTTTGCAGTTAAGTGTTCCGAACAAAGTATGTAGGTCCCATACGATGCGACGCACATGCAGCACCTAAGATCCGTGGAACTGCACTGTCGGAGATGAAACGAGCGAGCAGCATCCTTGCCTAGAGCTCGCTCCACTCCACGAGGTAATTTAATTAACTGACCTCATTAACATAGAACTTGAATCATATTCACTTAAAACTCTGAAACATTCTGAGCTAATTTTCTCAATCATTTATAGAGTTAAGAGTTCTTATTTAAGAACTAATTTACATACAAACATGATTCTGTGGTGACTCTCAGAGGATGTGGGAAACTTAGATCTGTTAAGTTTTGGGGCACTCTACGGCCGGAAAGGTCAGGTTGTAAAAAAATACTTATTATTTCCCATGTCACCAATTGGCTTGATTAGACACATAATTACACTAGGAATATTATAAAGAACACCTCAAATACCCTAGTCTTACGACTGTACACCTAATTAAATATGCACGTAGTGACTTTGGGTCGATGACGGGATGAAAGTGGCCATGCCAGACTTTGCAGGAGTGGACCACGCCAAATTTAGCCGATATTTATACAATCCAAGTGTTGACTTATTTTTAAATCNCCAGACTTTGCAGGAGTGGACCACGCCAAATTTAGCCGATATTTATACAATCCAAGTGTTGACTTATTTTTAAATCTCTTTAAAATGAATGCATGTGTGATTATGAAGTAGTAAAATGTTACTATCCATCGGTTGTTAAGACCGAGATGTAAAGAGCTCATTTCAACTCAACTGTTACCTTCTACCTATCATATGACGAAGTACAACTTCCTACCGTCCAGATCGTTTCCCATGCGGCGAGTCCACCGCATCAACCTGACCCATTGAGAGCTCAGTGAACAGTGCAGTGCCACATGCAGTGTAGTGCGACAGCAGGAGCATGCAGAGTAGTGCCACACAATTTTATAACACCACTCTCCAGCAACTTCCGGTCGGGCATGGGGCATTATGGCGGACTCGTTACACATTAATTATATGGCATTTTAAGATCAAATAAATGCAAAAGAAAAACGTGACAGGCATATGCATGTATCAAGACACCCTATAAGCATTTCAGTTGTTTAATTATTTTTATTCGAAAATTAATGTATTTTTCACCTCAGTTGTTACACCATCATTTCATTCCATCCTCATTTAAATTGCTTCTGTCCATGTGCAAATTAATATTATGTATTAATTTAATCATGTTTTATGCCAGGGTTCATGTCTATTTAGTTGTGTAAATGTTTTAGTTCAACAGAAAGTAGTGCAGGGCGAGTCGCATGATGCCATAGTCCACACATCGCGAACTCGCCAGAGTCAGTAGCCAGTGTCTCAAGAAGTTGGCATGTACCACGCCGCACTCCGGGTGATGCAAGTTTTCGCGCCAATCATATTTACCTGAGAAAGTATGATGTAACTTACTGGAATCTGTTCTTTTCTGCAACTGGAGACGGAACCTTTCCCCCCCTTGGAATAGCATCATCCGGGAAGCTTAACACACATGTAATTAATTGTTTTGCACACATATGTATTTTAGAAGTTTTGCCTATCTGGCGGGCAGCACAAAATAACCAATGTAAAGTATTGACATAGACCGACATAAAGTTTTGTTTAAGATTAATTACACACAAATTTCATACTTCGTGTTTTTAATTTCAAGCACTTCCTTAGGGCATTTTGGGGTCCCAGTCTCCTAAAACATTCTTTGACCATAACTCCACGAAATCTATCTTAATAACCAACATGCTCATACCGAGTTTTCATCATTACAATGTGTGTGTGTCAGCCTGAATAGGCCCACTTCATTCCAACATAAGTATTAGCCATAGGGAATGCCTGGCTTTCCTGTACTGAGGGGCTCGTCTAACAATTACACCGATGGTCTGCATATGTCTGTGCGAATGTCCCGCCATACCCTGAGATCATCATTAACATAAGCAGCAATCGACGTCGCCTGCCGACAGTGTCTAGCACCCAGTAGGGTATCCAACTTTAAACCCACCTATCCATGTTTTTCACTTCCCCTCAAAACTGCCATTAACCTACCACCAACCTGCCAACAGGCGTTAAATTGGCGCCCTTCCATACGGCCATTTACTCTTGAAAATCCTCATTGTTCAATATATTCCTACGCAATTTTGCAGGCACAAATTTTCGCACTCTCGTGTAGTGTACTTTTCCCTCATCCTTCCTTTCACATTTTTCGACTCAGAAACCTTCAAATTTCCTGACACATCATCCACTATTTGAGCAATTTTGCAAACTATTTCCCCACCCCCTGACATAAAACAAGAACACATTAGGAGCAGAGTGATAAACCTAGGACAATGCTCAGATGCCAGCCAGAAGCCAGAAAGACACTAAGCCACGCCACACCACGTGTCGTAACAGTATGCCAAAACCAGCATCGCAGCCGCAATTGCCTCAACAGTGTGGGGGAGGCGCAGCGAGTAAGCCATATTGGAACAGCGAGGCTTCACCACCCCTCCCTCTTTTGCACTGTGTACTAACAGCAGAGAAGGCTGGTTCACATGTACTCACCCCCTTCCCTAATTCAGCACCGCAACACCAGAAGGGAGTATCGTTCACCGCAGCAGGCTGTGTGCGCGGGCGCGCACACTCCCGCCTTCTCCGATTGGTGAAGGGGGCGCATGGAGGTCAACGACGAGAGGAGGCCTGTGGTTTTGACCCCCACCGCCGGGTACACTTATCGCACTGCATCTATCAACAACGGCTGGCCTAAAACCTGTAGGCATCCTAACACCGCTGTGTTGGCAATACTTGCGTCCCATCCCACAATATGTAGTGGCCAAGTACGAATTAGGCATAACGTATTGCAAGTTCAATTGTAAGACCAGNGCTTGCATCCCATCCCACAGTATGTAGTGGCCAAGTACAAATTAGGCATAACGTATTGCAAGTTCAATTGTAAGACCAGCCAAACATGCAACCACGCCACAAACAACCACAAAATCATAGACAACTCATATGTGATCAATCAAATTCAAAGCCAAAGCAAATGATAAGTTTTCGACAATACCAGTCAACAAATTTTAATCTTTCAACTCACAACCAACAAAATTTTGTGTGCTAATTTACTGTGCAAAGGCCAAAGTATCCCTAATTTCCAGTGTACTTTTTGCATACAGCATTAGAATTAAACGTGCCTAACCACGAACGAACTCGTGACCGTACAAAACCGGAACTTTCAGTGGTCACAGTACCACAGCAATAACAAACAATTAAAGAATTCTACAGTGTATAAAGAATTCTTAAATGGTTGATTGAAATGGTATTGAAATGCAGGATGTGTGCAGTTCATGTACATGGGCAATGTTTGCATCCTGGTGAGAGACTGATAGTACAAAATGGCAAATTCAGGTGTTGGCAATGCACAGCAGTGGCCACCACCACACCCCAGCTGTTGCAAGTTATCAGCGCAAACTTGGCAGATGAAAACAAAGCAACGCCGCTTGCTCATTTCACACCCCACCAGAAAGTTTTGACTTCAGCACCACTCTCTCGACTTCCATCCTCCCCTTACATACCACCACTCACCATCTACTTTACCATGCCTGTCATCATCAACAAATGATTCCAGTCCTACCAACTCACATACAACAATTTCCGCAACCAAANCCATAATCAACAAATGATTCCAGTACTACCAACTCACATACAACAATTTCCGCAACCAAACCAGGTGAATTAGTTTCCCACGCCAAACTACGTTCCACCAGCTTCGAATGCAACACCAAACCACTGCACACATCCGAACGGTTGTGCCCGGACCAACCAGTTTTACCACACCCTCGCGATTCCAGTCGCTGGCCACCTTTGCGGAATCACGTACAAAGGAACCTTATGCGTTCCTGAGTTACTGTACAGCACACCTTCAACATTGTGGTGTATGCATGGAGGAGTGGCCTAGCTGCATCGAAGTGCAACTCTTCAGAAAAGCGNAGCACACCTTCAACATTGTGGTGTATGCATGGAGGAGTGGCCTAGCTGCATCGAAGTGCAACTCTTCAGAAAAGCGCGTTCCTGGTGGGAATCTATCAATCACTAAAGTCTATAGGGGGAGGAGTTCCTTCATGCTTTCCAGTGCTGCATTGGAGGATCATTCACTTCACATAAAGTACAAAGCAAACTGACATTAGAAGTGCAACAGTCAATGGAGAAACTAACCACATTTATCACTAGAAAAATTTATCTTGCCAGATGTTTCCAACCACACCTGCCGAGCGCAAAGTGCTTGAAGTGGTGGCAGAATCAGTGCGCCCAGAGTACAGTGTCACATTGTTACCACTGCTTAATAGCAGCCTCGATGAACTCATGTGCGCCGCAATAATTTTGGAGTGAAATCCGTGCCCGCTGTGCTGCGAATGGGAAACGAGTACATCACAATGGTGCCACGAGTAACATCAGGACAGTGTTAAGGGACAGGATGTAGTGTAAAACAGTGGCAAAACATTTTCTTATGGTCTATAATGGGACAAAAATTTCAGCACCAGAAACAGTGCAACAAGAATTACCATTGCAAGTAACAACAAAAACAATAGTGCACCAGACAGTGCGAGAAACAAAAGCTTGAAGTGGAATAGAAGCTAGGCACCATCAGCTATGTGCTGTTATTGGGATGGTCAGGAATGATATTGGCACAGTGCATGCCTTAACAATCCCCAAATCCAACAAAAATTCAACAATGCAAACAGCCATTGGGGAACAGGAAGCAGGGGTAAAGGTGCCAGTAGTTCCCGACACCGCAGTCCCAGACTATATTACCAACTTGACATCGCAACAAGCACCAATTAACCAGGTTAGTCGCAGTCATCCTCAGTTCATCTGCATTTTAGTGTTTATTGATGGTCATCATTGTCTCACATTAATAAAACACTGATGCCTCACATAATTTCATACAGCCTGGTTTTGTGTATCCTACAGNATTAATAAAACACTGATGCCTCACATAATTTCATACAGCCTGGTTTTGTGTATCCTACAGATATCACTCCAGCCGCTCACGTAATTCGTTTAGCCACAAATAAATACACCAGTACCGCACTAGGTCAAACCATACTGACAGTTCGCAAAAGTGACCTATAAACAACAATCACAGCAGTTGTTTCCCCGGAAATTAGGGAAGATGCCATTCTTGGTGTACCGTGGCTTACTGAACAAAATACTATAGCTGACACAGCAGCAGGTCGCTCACATTTCGGCATGAAGAAGCGAAGCACAGTTCGTAAACTTGACAATTGACCAGCCAATACAGTACCAGCTGTTCATAAGCAGTCTTTGAAAACAACATACCACCCGAACACCAGAACACTCTTTAGTGGCTCCTTGACGAGCGCTGGGATGTGTTTGCAGCACACGAGGCCCTTCGTCCAACCACATTAGTTGAGCATGCCATACCGCTGGTGCAAGTCAGGCCTATATACAATCTGCCACACAGCTGTATGCCATGCCAAAGGAAAATTAATAAACAGCAAATTCAAGAAACGTTGAATGATGGTGTTCTGCACAAATNAGCTGTATGCCATGCCAAAGGAAAATTAATAAACAGCAAATTCAAGAAACGTTGAATGATGGTGTTCTGCACAAACAAAAAGTTAATTCAATTCCACTATACAACACTGGGACCTATAAAAATATGGCATATGGAGATTTTGACCAGAGTTTTGGCCAGTGAACCAAGTGACACGTAGTGCGTTACCACCACACATCATCATCAATGATGCCCTCAGTTCCTTAGGGCAATCAAGGTCATATCATCCCTTGCCCTCAAGAGCGGCTATTGGCAAGTACCCATCAAGCTCGGAGCCCGTGACAAGAGAGCTTTTACATCACACGACTGGAGGCGTTTTCAATTCTGCACCATGCGGTTCGGATTGAAGTGTGCCCTGGTCACCTTCTAGGCGATAATGGTCAGAGTATTGGATGGCCGCATCGCCGAATTCACACTCGCCTAGCTAGATTATGTGGTGTTATGGTCGGCAATTTGGAAGGAGCGCTTACACTATCTGTCACCTGTGCTCAAGGGGTTGGCCACCAACGGCCTCATATGCACAACTATAAAATGCCACCTCAGAAAGACCANCACAACTATAAAATGCCACCTCAGAAAGACCAGTATCGACTTGCCACCTACATCAACCACAGCTCTGCTCAGGCAACCCAAGCCCCACACATCCTGCAGCCTCGACGACATAGGACTAACATCTGTCCCTGTGGTGCCTTAAGATACACAGCTCACAAATGACCACATAATAAGGAGGGCGTTTTTTTACAGGACAGTGTCCTGCTTTCCAGACTGTTAGCCATCCTACGATGTCCACCGCATCAACCGACACCAGTGTGCCCTCAGTGCAGAGTGCAGTGCTGTGAGCAGTGTAGTATGAGAGCAGACGAGTTCAGAGTAGTGTTGCGTATATTTATACCACCCTCCCTCGCGCACTCAACGGGCGGGCGAGGGTTTGTTATGACGTACTTGGCACACATTAATTATAGGGAAATTTTAATTAAAATAACTTAAACAGAAGAAAGACACATCAGGTGTGTATACGTCCAAAGACAGCCCTATAAGGATTTCAGTACTTTAGTTATTTTTATTTGAAAATTAATTATATAATGCAATTAACATTTAAATTGTGCAGTGTAATATTATGTATTTATTTATTCAAGTTTTATGCAAGAGTTCGTGTTCATTTAGTTGTGCAAGTGTTTTAGTTCAACAGAAAGTAGTGCAGGAAGATACATGTGCAGCCATAGCCTTTGCCTCGCGAGCTCGCCAGATTCAGTCTCCGTCGAGTGTCTCAAGGGGTCGTCACATACCTCGTCGCACTCCAGGTGCTTTAACATTTCCGTACAAATCATTTTTATCTGCTATAGTCTGATATAACTTTCTGCACCCGGAGATGCCACCCCTTACTCTGCAGGAATAGCATCGCCCGAGAAAGCTTAACACACCAGCAATTCACAGTTGTGCACACCTGTGTACTTACACAGTTTTGCCTATCTGGCACGTCGCAGGCAGAACACGTGGCAGGCAGAACACGTGTAAAGTTTTCACTTAGAGTAATGCAAAGTTTTGTGCCAGAGTGATTACATGCAACTTTTCAGACTTCGTGTTTTTCATTTCAATCACTGCTCTCAGGCTTTATAGGGTCCGGGTCCCCTACGACCCTCTTGCACCTTATTTCCCGTATATTACCTTAATAACCTGCATGCTCAACACCGAGTTTTTATGAGTAAAAGTTGTGTGGGTCAGCTTGAATAGGCCCACATCATTATGATATAAGTATCAGGCCTAGGGAAGGTCTGGTTTTGCTGATCACAGGGGGTCAGCCAACAATATAACAGAGGGAATGCGTACGTCCGGGCGAACAGCCCATCGTGCCCTAAGATTATAATCATCAGATGCAGCATTCGATACCACCTGCCGACGGGATCTGGTACTTAGTCGGGTATCCAACTCAAACTCACCTAACAATGTTATTNTTAGTCGGGTATCCAACTCAAACTCACCTAACAATGTTATTCACTGACCCTCAAAACTTCCATTAACTTAACACCACCTAGCCAACAGGCGTTTAAGTGGTGCTCAATGTGGGGTGTACCGTTCCATCATCATCCCTCAAATTTTCCAGTCCAGAAAATCTCAAAATCTCCCGATACCTCAACCCCTCTTTAAGCAGAACGATGCCCAAAGATGCCACACCATGTGGTGTAAAAGTGCACCACAACCAGCTTCGCAGCCGCCATTACATCAATAACACAGGGCATNAGATGCCACACCATGTGGTGTAAAAGTGCACCACAACCAGCTTCGCAGCCGCCATTACATCAATAACACAGGGCATGTGCAGCGAGTCAGCCATAACAAGACAGCAATGGAACACCACACCTTACCCTCTGGCATAGTGCATTGCACAGCATAGCAGATGGGTGCACCTACACTCACCCCCTTCTCCACTTCAGCTCTAAAACACCAGCTGGGAGTATCGATCGGTGCAGTGGGATGTGTAAGCAGGCGATTGCATCCCCTCATCTGCTGGGCAGTACACCCCACCAAGCGGGGAAGTCAGCCTCAAGGGGTGGGTTGTGGCCTTGGCCCACGCAATTTGGTTCGGTATCCGCGNACCCCACCAAGCGGGGAAGTCAGCCTCAAGGGGTGGGTTGTGGCCTTGGCCCACGCAATTTGGTTCGGTATCCGCGCTGCAAATGTCACCGGAGAGTTTAACTCAATGGCGTCTCAATCTAAGACCACGTGTTTTTTCACAGTTTAAATGCTGAATCCCTTTCCATGCCTCATTCACGCATTATTCAACTATAGCAAGGACAGTGAATAAACCGCTCAACCAAGTGAAATCAGTGTCAATTCATTGTNACCCCACCAAGCGGGGAAGTCAGCCTCAAGGGGTGGGTTGTGGCCTTGGCCCACGCAATTTGGTTCGGTATCCGCACTGCAAACGTCACCGGAGATTTTAACTCAATGGCGTCTCAATCTAAGACCACGTGTTTTTTCACAGTTTAAATGCTGAATCCCTTTCCATGCCTAATTCACGCATTATTCAACTATAGCAAGGACAGTGAATAAACCGCTCAACCAAGTGAAATCAGTGTCAATTCATTGTNATTCACGCATTATTCAACTATAGCAAGGACAGTGAATAAACCGCTCAACCAAGTGAAATCAGTGTCAATTCATTGTAGGGCATCCTTCGTAGCATCCCCCGCATTTTTTAGCATAGTTCAGGCGTACAAGATGGCCTACAGTCTCGCCATCAGTTATAAAAGTGCAACAGTAAGTAAGTTACAACTCATCAACCAACTGATGGAGGGTTACCAGGGTCCCCATGGGCCGTCGACCGGACGACCCTCATCATTAGCTCACCACTGAGCTATGATGTCGCGAATATAACATCAAACCAGCCCTGGGTAACCTCGTGACCACGCCAAGTTCACAGAAGATCTAATTAATAGAAAACTCGTAGGCGAAGTGAGGTAGAAACCAGAGCGTAGAATGGAGAAACCAGTCCATTGATTGATAGAAACAAATAAAATGCAGGTCAAGACCATGATTCAAATTTTAACACGAGGAGTGATCAGCTCCGTCTTCATGTCGTCTCCGAAGATGGTGTGCAGCCAAGAGCGAAGGGGCAGCTCAGTACCAAGAAGCCAGCCTCTTCTTGGGCACAGAGGAACAGCACCACACGAAATATCAGGGGGGTTGCAGTAGGTAAAACCAGCAGAAGCTTGATCTCTATCATCAATACTCACACAGCTCCCAAGCAGGATGACATCTACGTAGCAGAGTGGGCTCGGCACAACTCGGTCGGAAAACTGATACCAGTACAATAATAATGGATTAAAAAATGGAAAACCATTACTTACATAACATGGGAAAAGGGAAGAGCATACAAGCATGTGTTTATAAATTCAAATCGAAGGTGACAGTAAAGTCAGTGGATGTACCATCCACATTGCAAACAAAAAACAATTAGATGCGCTGAACATAAACCTTCAACAGGGAAACGTGCGCCTCTCTAAAAGAGCGATTTGAGGTGGGCGAAACAAGACTAACTGTATAAAGCACAAAAATGTATCTATTTTATATGTTATTTATAAACACACTCGATAAATTTCCAAGCAAAACTGACTTTATTTAGAGTAAAACAACATGGTGCTGGGCATAATGGCAACTTAACGAACTACATAGGATAACATGATACAGACATAGTATACAGACATAATATACATCATCGATTTTGAAATACAGAATAACAACATTAAGTAGCCCTAAAATTTTGGGAATGAACTTCCCTGTTATGTCCCTTCCCATATCTGCCAAAACATGAAGTTCTTACACAGGACCATGTCTCCTACCTTGAGATTTACCGGCAACCTAGCCTGGTCCATTTCGGCCACCATCTGTAGCTATGCTACCATAAACCTATGATGGACCTCCTCCAGNCCGGCAACCTAGCCTGGTCCATTTCGGCCACCATCTGTAGCTATGCTACCATAAACCTATGATGGACCTCCTCCAACAGGCGATTACAGTCAGCCTCACCAAGAGGCTTGGGAAAGGGGGGAATATTTCAGATATTGAGTAAGGAATGGTTGAGAGAATGGCCAAGGAAAAGGAGTGAAGGTGTAACTCCTGTGGAATCATGCAGTGCGCTATTAAACCCAACATTTATAAACTCGTGGTCCTGATCCCACTTAGTATGGTCCTGATATTAGAAAGTAGTTAAACAAGCCTTCTAGTTTTTATTAAATTCTATCTACCTTTCGGATAATAAGGACTGGAGGTAAAATGTTTGNCCGGCAACCTAGCCTGGTCCATTTCGGCCACCATCTGTAGCTATGCTACCATAAACCTATGATGGACCTCCTCCAGCAGGCGATTACAGTCAGCCTCACCAAGAGGCTTGGTAAAGGGGGGAATATTTCAGATATTGAGTAAGGAATGGTTGAGAGAATGGCCAAGGAAAAGGAGTGAAGGTGTAACTCCTGTGGAATCATGCAGTGCGCTATTAAACCCAACATTTATAAACTCGTGGTCCTGATCCCACTTAGTATGGCCCTGATATTAGAAAATAGTTAAACAAGCCTTCTAGTTTTTATTAAATTCTATCTACCTTTCGGATAATAAGGACTGGAGGTAAAATGTTTGNTAGTTAAACAAGCCTTCTAGTTTTTATTAAATTCTATCTACCTTTCGGATAATAAGGACTGGAGGTAAAATGTTTGATAGCCCAGCGAAAAAACATATTCTTAAAAGTATTGGAAGTAAAGTACGTGGCATTATCTGTAACAATCTCAATAGGAACTCTAAACACTTTCCACACTTGATCAGAAAGCACTTTAACTATTGAAGGGGCCTTCATATTACGAAAAGGCAAAAAAATGACTAATTCAGTGAAAGTATCCAACGAGATTAAAATACATATATTGCTCTTTTTAGAACTAACGAACGGTCCAAAAATATAAAGTGTACAATGCTCCAAGGAGCCTGAGGTATCAGTGTCANGCTCTTTTTAGAACTAACGAACGGTCCAAAAATATAAAGTGTACAATGCTCCAAGGAGCCTGAGGTATCAGTGTCACCTCCTGCCCGACTTTGATATGCTGAGCCTATTTACATTTTTGTCACATATCGCAGGAACGTACAAAATCTGAAACGTCACCCCTTAAACTAGGCCAGGCGATATGCACCGCAATCTTACTAAAGGTCTTACTGACGACCAAGTATCTGCCAAACACTGAATCCTGGAAANGCTCTTTTTAGAACTAACGAACGGTCCAAAAATATAAAGTGTACAATGCTCCAAGGAGCCTGAGGTATCAGTGTCGCCTCCTGCCCGACTTTGATATGCTGAGCCTATTTACATTTTTGTCACATATCGCAGGAACGTACAAAATCTGAAACGTCACCCCTTAAACTAGACCAGGCGATATGCACCGCAATCTTACTAAAGGTCTTACTGACGACCAAGTATCTGCCAAACACTGAATCCTGGAAATAAGATAAAACCATGGGTCTCAACGCTTCCGGAACGACCATCTTGCGAGCACGAACATTTTCCCCAGTGAAATACAGAATGTCATTTTCCACTACACAGGGACGAGTCGCACCACTTCTCAGATCCGTCTTAACATGGCTGCAGAAGGCACCATTCACGAGAGCTTGGCGTAATTTAACAAAAACTTCAATGGAATTCCCGTATAATATTAAGAGATGCCTCAGGGTTTGAAAAATTATCCATCACAAAGTCTGCCGGATCATACATTCTAGAGAGGGCATCTGCTACCTGATTTTCAAAGCTGCGGACATGATGTACCCTAAAATGGTAACGTGACAAGCTCAAAACCCAAAGACGCAATGTAATTTTCCCAGCTGTTGAGGGCGATTCAAAGACCATCTTAGCACATAATTATCCGTATACACGTCGCATTCCTCTTGCTCTATATTTGAGGCAAACTGCTATTATACACCCTGCTGTCGCCTGATCGTGTTGCCTGAAGATTTCTACCATTACATAGATTGCCGCACTTGTCATACAACAGACGTGAAGCCGTGATGGCGCTCTTTTAATTTGTGTCGTCGTCTGAGCCGCCGAGCGTTACAGCAATTAAAATTGCGAGTCATTGGCAAAGTTTGTGTGTTAAATGGGCTGTTTTTAATGTTTTAGTGGTTTGTGTGGCGTAGCTGTGTTTGTCTTGGGCAAGCAGCAATGTTAGAGTTTTTCTTTTTCTCAAAATAGTGATTTTGGTCGCCAATCCAAATTTGGTTTCGGTTATTACTAAAACCTCACGTTTTTGTGTTTGCATGTTTTAACGTGTTGTATACTGTCTTGTTCGCTGCCCAAGAATAAATTCCTTTTTAAAATAATCATGGGGTCATGACACTCATGTTGGGTTATTGTCTACATTTTTAATTGTGCTCATTCAATAGCTTTTTATTCGGTAGGAGCTTTAATAGGTCGTTTGACTGCCTCCACCGAAATCTCAATCTTTCATATAGTGTTTTTAAATAGTAATTTTTAATGTATTGGTTTTATGAAAATGAGGGCTGTATTGGGCTCATACAGCTGACCTCCTTTCTAATAGCCCCAACAGTCATTCTAGTCACTTAATTGCTTTAATTGTTTTGGCATTCATAAATATTTTAATTAAACTTCACTCAGATTGGATTATTACAGTTTTGAAAGCAAATTACAAAAATTTTGTTAATTTTTTAAAAATTTTTGTGGTTCTACACAGAAAATAATTATTGTAATGTTTGCCTATTTGTCAAGTTTAATGTCAATAATATCAAGGGTGCTTACACTGAGGTGACAAAAGTCATGGGATACCTCCTAATATCGTGTCGGAATTTCTTTTGCCCGGCGAAGTGCAGCAACTTGACGTGGCATGGACTCAACATGTCATTGGAAGTCCCCGGCAGAAATATTGAGCTATGCTGCCTCTATAGACGTCCATAATTGCGAAAGTGTTGCCGGTGCAGGAGTTTGTGCACGAACTCACTTTTCGATTATGTCCCATAAATGTTCGATTGGATTCATGTCGGGCGATCTTGGTGGCCAAATCATTAGCTGGAATTGTCCAGAATGTACTTCAAAGCAATCGCGAACAGTTGTGGCCCGGTGACGTGGCGCATTGACATCCATGAAAATTCCATCGTTGTTTGGGTACATGAAGTCCATGAATGGCTGCAAGTGGTCTCCAAGTAGCTGAACATAACCCTTTCCAATCAATGATCGGTTCAGTTGGACCAGAGGACACAGTCCATTCCATGCAAAAACACCCCACACCATTATGGAGCCACCACCAGCTTGCACAGTTTCTTATTGACAACTTGGGTCCATGGATTCGTGGGGTCTGCGCCACACTCGAACCCTACCATCAGCTCTTACCAACGGAAATCGGAACTCATCTGACTAAGCCACGGTTTTCCAGTCGTCTAGGGTCCAACCGATATGATCACGAGCCCAGGAGAGGCGCTGCAGGCGATGTCGTGCTGTTAGTAAAGGCACTCGAGTCGGTCTTCTGCTGGCATAGCCCAGTACAGCCAAAGTTCGCCACACTGTCCTGACGGACACATCCGTCGTACGTCCCACATTGATTCTTGTGGTTATTTCACGCAGTGTTGCATGTCTGTTAACACTGACCATTCTGCGCGCATGTCGTTGGTCTGGGTCTAAGTGCAGGCGGTCGGCCACTGCGTTGTTCAAGGTGGGAGGTTATGCCTGAAATTAGGTATTCTCGGCACACTCTTGACACTGTGGATCTCGGAATGTTGAATTCCCTAACCATTTCTGAAATGTAATGTCCCATGCGTCTAGCTCCAACTAGTATTCCGCATTCAAAGTCTGTTAATTCCCGTTGTGCGGCCATAATCACGTCAGAAACCTTTGTATATGAATCACTTGACTACAAATGAAAGCCCAACCAATGCACTGCCCATTTGTACATTTTTTTACGCGATATTACTGCCATCTGTATATTTGCATAATGCTATCCCATGACTTATGTCACCTCTGTGTATGGCTTAATGTATATTTTATTGGCAAAATATATGAATTGTTAACTAATTGTATTCTTATTATATGTGTCATGGCACAAACTTAAGCCGCAGGATTGTCGTCTCTTTGGTGAGCGTAACTCTAGCCTTTGGTTTAACAAGATAAACTTTGATGCATAAAGAAGATTCAACTCTTAAGAATATTACAACTGCAAATGTGTATTGGCATATGTCACAAAAAGTATGCACACTTAGCTTGGCATGTTCTTTGATGATGCACCAGGAAATTGACATATTGTTCAACCAGTGAAGTGACTTAGCCCATTTTATAAACCTTTCAAATNTTTGATGATGCACCAGGAAATTGACATATTGTTCAACCAGTGAAGTGACTTAGCCCATTTTATAAACCTTTCAAATTCCCCTGAGACCTGTGCAGCTCTGTTTAAATTATCATTCTATAGTTGCTGGATCAGCAATTTTGGTTTCAATACTAAAGGTACTGTAAAATCAATGGGTCGGAGAGTTTTGTGCAGCTGAAAGGATTTTCCTTTTTGTCAAAGGCTCTGGCCCTATTTCAGCACATTGGCAGCAATTGTATCTGCTCCTATGCTCCACAGAACACCTAAAACTGAAATAACTTCCCACTATGATCAACTTCAGGGTTCTTTTTTTTCCCATCTTCAAAGTTCAAATTTAGCCTCATGGAACATATTTGTAGACTCTTTCACGAATTTGTGGAGTTCATTGTCTTTGACACAATTGTCCACATATAAATTTTTCTGCAGTCTAGACATAGTTTTATTTCAGTAGGCATTCTGGCCACATTCACAATCTCGCAAAACATTGGCTAAGTGACATTCAATAACAGCCCCCAACAGTAATGGACTGGAAGTGACACCAAACACTACTCGCGTGTGTCTGAAAATTATTACTTGTCCATTCTTATCTTTCCAGAGGAAACTAAAAAATCTCTATCTCACTCGCAGAGACTGATTTGCAAGAAGATTTTCTTGAAGTCTGCAATAACTCCAGCCTGAATTGTAACAGTAAATGTGGAATAGCCTCTACCCTCTTCTAAACAGTCATTGAGAGTGTCTGTTGGAAACATTACATGAATCATCAAACACAAGTCTGACCGTTGTTGTACCTGGGTTGTATATCACAGGTCTGTGTGGTAAGTAATTTCCACTGTCTGGGTTAAATTAGTCAACTTCTTCTATTATACCCTCTTTCTTCCATTCCTCAAAAACATTTGCATATATATCACCATCTTCTGATAAAGCNCAACTTCTTCTATTATACCCTCTTTCTTCCATTCCTCAAAAACATTTGCATATATATCACCATCTTCTGATAAAGCCGATTTCTGAGTAAGGTTTTTTAGACGTTGTCGGGCTGTATTGTAATTTGAAGGAAGTTGAACAACATATCTGCCATCAAGGTTTCTTGTGCCACTTCTCTCAAAATGTTCTTTTGCAGCAGATAGTCGCTGTTCCTTTGTCCTCTGTAACTCTGGATTCCTAATACCCAATGCATCTAATTCCTACAATGCAAAATATGCATCTGTGAATAGAACAATGTTGACACTATCATTGTCTGTGAACANCAACTTCTTCTATTATACCCTCTTTCTTCCATTCCTCAAAAACATTTGCATATATATCACCATCTTCTGATAAAGGCGATTTCTGAGTAAGGTTTTCTAGACGTTGTCGGGCTGTATTGTAATTTGAAGGAAGTTGAACAACATATCTGCCATCAAGGTTTCTTGTGCCACTTCTCTCAAAATGTTCTTTTGCAGCAGATAGTCGCTGTTCCTTTGTCCTCTGTAACTCTGGATTCCTAATACCAAATGCATCTAATTCCTACAATGCAAAATATGCATCTGTGAATAGAACAATGTTGACACTATCATTGTCTGTGAACATGACTTAAAATTTGGAACTGTTCTCAGTATTGTCCATCCCAAATATATATTGATGGCAACTAATCCATTTCCCAAAATAATCTTCTCCCTTGTCAACAATTTTCCAGCTACATCGGCTCTCACCAGTGCTTGTATAAGACCGACATAATCTTTTATTTCTATTCCTAGTTTCTTTCAGTATTTTATGACATTATTGTCTGTCAGCTCTAGGTATAGCACAGCAAATTATATCCTGATCAAGGACATCAAAATTGCAGACATAGATACTATAAATATTTCCAAATGTGACACGAAAACGAGTCTGATGCACTTTACTAGACTTATGGCCACCAAAGAGACCATACATTAGCTGTTCTTCTCCAGTTGACTGATATCCCATTTCAGCTGCCAATACCTTAGTAATATAAGAAAACTGAGGGCCAGTGTCAATAGGAACTCTTATTTGTCATCCACCTGTCTTCCGTTTTATTGTAACGATAAGCGTTTGCAACAGAGTATCAGGTCAAGAGTGGTTGGCTAATGTTTTTTCTTCATTATCTAAGAAATTTTTTTCTGGAGGTTCAGTGGTATTTGTTTGGCACCACTAACAATACAAGTCATTTGCCACCTTTTTGCAAAATGATCACTTCTTAAAAAAACAAAACAATGGATTTTCCAACAACAATCATTCGCCATGCTTTGANAAACGAGTCTGATGCACTTTACTAGACTTATGGCCACCAAAGAGACCATACATTAGCTGTTCTTCTCCAGTTGACAGATATCCCATTTCAGCTGCCAATACCTTGGTAATATAAGAAAACTGAGGGCCAGTGTCAATAGGAACTCTTATTTGTCATCCACCTGTCTTCCGTTTTATTGTAACGATAAGCGTTTGCAACAGAGTATCAGGTCAAGAGTGGTTGGCTAATGTTTTCTCTTCATTATCTAAGAAATTTTTTTCTGGAGGTTCAGTGGTATTTGTTTGGCACCACTAACAATACAAGTCATTTGCCCCCTTTTTGCAAAATGATCACTTCTTAAAAAAACAAAACAATGGATTTTCCAACAACAATCATTCGCCATGCTTTGANCCTTTTTGCAAAATGATCACTTCTTAAAAAAACAAAACAATGGATTTTCCAACAACAATCATTCGCCATGCTTTGAAACAATCTAGAAAAATGGACACCCTGGCAGAACATACACGCTGCAGCAGTGATCTTACCTTTTATGTTTACCAAACCTACAGAAGTGGCTGAGATTGCTTTCATTGCAGCTGGACCACTCACCATCTTCAATCTTCTGGTACTACTGCTTCTTATGTTGAACCTCTTAAAGGCAATACTGATTCGCTCATCTTGTTCAACTTCCTTTCCAAGAAATTCCATTAAATTCATTAACTTATTTTCAACTTGATGTCCAACTGCATTATGTTGACAGGCACACAGTAAGTCCTCAGTTAAGCAGAATTCCACTAAAGGGAACAACATGGCAGCATAATTGTCTGATGTAACACCCAGAGTTTCAAAAACCCTAAGTTTTGTTTCCAATTGATCATACAAGAAAGACAACTGCAGTAGTTGTCAGATATGCTTTGTAAGGTGAGATTTGAAAGTTCGCATATATACACCTCAATCAACTCGTCTTCATGACCAAACTTAGATTTCAGACACTCAAAGCCTTGAAATATTTTTTTCCCCATAAGCAGGATGCTTTCCACAACTTCTCGGCTTGAATCAGATATTGAAACTTATCTGTGTCATCTAATTCAACATCTTAATTGATTTCTGAAAACTGGAACTAGAACCCTAACCATTCTGTCGACTCCCCTCCATAATTCTTAAAATTTGACCTTTGCTAATTTATATTACACATTGATGATACTTTAATGCCTTGACTCTACTAGTATACACAGTCGCTAACAGCTTCTTCGATAGACATAAGTGCTCTGATATCCATACAAAAAGTACTATATTTAATTTTATACAAATTGGAGTAATTTAATTGCGCTTCCAGGTCATCCACGTCTCTGTCAGGTGCTAATCTAAAGTCAAACACACATTCAGCATGTGCTGAAAGTTCGGAAAGCTTCCACTGCAGGAAATCCTAATTAACTTTAACAGAAACTAGGTCGTTCCTACCTTCTGATCCTATGGACAGTAGCTGTCTAGTAGCTTTGTAAATTTTCGTGAATGAAGATCAAATCTCCGCCCACTTTTTAAAAGCTTCCTGTATTTCCATATTGTGAACTAAAACAGTCCTGTCGTAGTCGCCAATTGCCGCAGTTCGTCTGCCCGACAAAATAAGGTTGACCAATTTAATGTGTGTAGCGTGAAAATAAAACCACACTTAAAATGTGCCATTAAAGAACTGTTATATTTCAATTTTTTCTGACAACCAAAAAACATATAAAAACCTTTATAGATTCAATTTTTTCTGACAACAAAAAACATATAAAAACCTTTATAGATTTATACACAAAAAATANAAAACCTTTATAGATTCAATTTTTTCTGACAACAAAAAACATATAAAAACCTTTATAGATTTATACACAAAAAATATAACAGTTTCAACAGTCTTGATAAATGTAAATTTGTCAATTTTATTAGAAATGATGTAGTGACTTTATGATATTAGAACAAATATATGTGAGTTCTGGTGNAAAACCTTTATAGATTCAATTTTTTCTGACAACAAAAAACATATAAAAACCTTTATAGATTTATACACAAAAAATAAGACAGTTTCAACAATCTTGATAAATATAATTTGTCAATTTTATTAGAAATGATGTAGTGACTTTATGATATTAGAACAAATATATGTGAGTTCTGGTGGGAAACACTCACCAGAAATGTCTTGCTGATTTCTTACCAGCTGATCTGATGTTGTGGGTCATGGCCGAATCACCCAGGTGGGTAGGCTATTCTCCCGATCCTCTATGTCTCAATTGAAGGGGTATTAATTGCGGTTCGATATGCTGCTGGCCGCGGGCATTCGCGGTCGGCCCAATACCACCATGGGTGCCCATATTAAGGTAGACAGTTATGCTGGTATGAAGTTAGTTAAATGCATATTTATAAGGCCCCTCCACATGCCAAATGAAACACTGCTAAAAGTACATATTACACTGAAAACACTTAAACACAGAGCATGGCTGGTTGGTGGGTACAGCTCCCAAAATGCCTTTAAGAGGCAAGGAATGCAATCAAAACGCTTGGTTTGTGGTTGAAGTCATTTATTGACATTCTGAAAATACAAGCCCGTTGACTATGTTTAGGTCGTTAAGTGGACCCGATGCACTAAGCCCTTCGGGGCTAAAGTGGGAAAATTAAAGTGTACTCTCCGGATTAAAATGTGAATTTACACTCCTGGGGCTTCAGGTCTGCAGGAGGTAGAGAGGCGCTCAACCCGGGCGATGAAGTTATGTTAAATAATAATATTAAGGTTGAAAAAGTGATAAACTATTGTTCTTGATGTTACACAATCCAAACTTGATGAAGTGCCTGGGTGTCATGAACTGCGTGGCCTGCTCTGATGAATGCCCATTTCAGGCTCAATGGCGGCTGGCGTTTTTCCAACCGAAGGCCACAAACACATGAGTGTAAAATAAAATGCATAGTAGCTTTAGTCCCTTAATTTTTTACATTGCATGGGCGGGAAAATCCCCTTAATCCCATTAATTGGAGCCTGAAAATTGCTCCTAACAAAAATTCAGGTGTCCTATAAATCTTTAAAGTTACGTAATTATTGATAACAACACACTTTCGCGTTGTTAGGTTTAAGTGCACGTAGTGCTGGAAACATGCTTACCTCAATCTGTAAACCTGTTGACTGCTGCAAAATTAACATATACACTTTAACACCCACCATAACTAAGAAAAACACATAAACTGAGATGCCCCCAAGTCAAGTGATGCCTGTAGGGGCTAAACTTAGGTTGGCACGGGTGAAGTCCGTGCCCCAAGTAGGAAGTCGTTGGCACTTCACTGAAACGTAATTTGAAATTAAGTCTCAAAACACAGTTAACTTATAGTTTACACTTAGGGTAGACTAAGAAGGATTATGCTCTGATTTTGGGGGCCACTAAAACTCTCAAACACTTTGTGTTTCACAATGGCGTCGGTTGTTAGTATGCATCCTGATCAGGAGCACTATGGAAACCTGGTGTCGCTTTCACGCGTGCTATGCCCTGAAGTGGCTGCGCTGAGCGAGAGCACACGTGCCTGTTGGCTTGGATCCAAACCACGAGTCTGTCCTGGTGTCACCCACGTGGTCGGATCACAGTAGGACAGTCAGCTGACTCGCGCGGTTTTGGGCGAAGCGGAAGCATTCCCGAACATCATCGAGATATTTTTGCTTGCAACCATACCTCTGTTTTTGTCGTCGGCACGGTACTCGGTCGTGGCTAAACNTGTGTTTCACAATGGCGTCGGTTGTTAGTATGCATCCTGATCAGGAGCACTATGGAAACCTGGTGTCGCTTTCACACGTGCTATGCCCTGAAGTGGCTGCGCTGAGCGAGAGCACACGTGCCTGTTGGCTTGGATCCAAACCACGAGTCTGTCCTGGTGTCACCCACGTGGTCGGATCACAGTAGGACAGTCAGCTGACTCGCGCGGTTTTGGGCGAAGCGGAAGCATTCCCAAACATCATCGAGATATTTTTGCTTGCAACCATACCTCTGTTTTTGTCGTCGGCACGGTACTCGGTCGTGGCTAAACTGTGGCACAGCGAACGGTTGTGGAGACCCATGAGTTTGGGCTCACATCAAATAAGTTTACCTAATTAATTTTGTTGTTTACATTTGTGGAAAATACTGGCTATCTAACTTGAGACAAATTCACCCCTAACTGTCAAAAAAAGGATTTTTTTTTATTTCCGAAATAATATTTTATAAAACAATTGAAACTGTCAACTTGCAATGTATTCTCAAACAGTTATCGAATAAAAATAACTACTGAACACTTTTCTCACAAAAGTTTAACAACATGCTGCAACAGAAAGTTTGCCATGGAAAAACATAAAAAAAAAAAAACTGTAGTGGAACCAACTGTGTAAACATGGCGATCCATCCATAACTTTTTCTTCGAGCTAGTAAATTTACCTAGAGGAATTCACGATCACGATCTTGTATCTTCATACCATATGAGAGATAGCACCACTTGAATATTTTCCGAAATGGTAGGACAAAGTCACCTGATTTTAGACTAAGCCAACATGTTTTACGGTACACTTACCAATCTGAATTTAATCTAAATGCATTAAAAATTGTTCATTGGTTAGCGTATAAAATACAGTTTCTATGTCCGTCTCTATGGCCAAAAATGAAATTTAAAAAATGCAAACGCCTTAAGGCAATTGTTTACCTGATATTATATGCAATGTAATTTGATTGTTGTGATTATTTCTGGTTGCAATGGTCTCTGTATGTATGGTGAATTAATATTTCGTATAAGTATTTATTTATCTCTCTTCAATCTATATAACAAACTTGTGAACATAATTGGTAATTATGTATGTCATGTTTTGATATTAGTAATGTATTATGGTTTTTCATTTTATTACAGGCGGCTGTTCTTTGAGCAGGTAAGGCACTGGCGATTTATTGTCATGTGCATACTATCAATGTCAACTAGAGATGCAGGGGCTTTTTACTAAGAAGTGCTTAAAAAGCGCGCCTTTTATGCCTACCAGGGTGCACGCTGCTTCCAAAGGAGGGTATGGGGTGTCTTCGAGACATCTGAAGAATGCTATGGATTACTAACATAGTTTCTCTCAACTAGACTCGGGGTGTGGCAAGCCTTCCAAGTCAAAGCGAGTAGCTATATAAATCTTGCCGAGCTTCCGATCCAGCAGTTGTTGAATGGATGAGTTCCAGTGATAGACTACTAGCAAGAAGAGATGAGCGCGGCGAAAAAAGTGACCAGCGGGAGGAAAATCCGCGATTGTGAACATCAGAGCGGTGAAGAGTGCGACTGCAAGCGAGACTATTGGACTTGATGCGTGAGTAAAATACATTACAAATGACGGCAACAGATAGACTGAACATGTGTTAATGGTTAGTATGAGTTAATTGACAATAAGAAAACAGAGACATAAAGAAGTGTGTTTGTTAGAGTTGAAATAGACATTAAATATTGTGCTCACTGTGAAATACAAAGTGTAATAGTAGAGACAAATAATTTAATTCTGTAGATAAAGCTGTGTGAACAAATTAAAAATCTATTTTAGTTATTTTATTCTTTATTAATAACTCCATCCCTCACGAACTCAGATACGCCTCTCAGGCATCTTGTAACACTGGTGTCAGAAGTGGGATGGAGGCATTTAATTGTTAATCAAGTTATATAGTAGCCAAATAATTTGTAAAATTTTTAAAGAAATTAATTAATTTTAGCAGATGTAGACGGAAAAATTCAGACTGTTTTGTAGAACCATTGCAGTGAATGTTAACGAGAAAAATCTTTACATTACTAGAAGCACTGGGAGCATTAATTAAGGGGCTATGAGACCAGATGGTTAGTTTGAGTGCAAGTGTAAATAGCTTGAAATAAGATACAAACAACCAAGTTAGTAGAGAAAATGAAACTGAAAATACACAAAATAGTAGTGTGAAAGAAAGTGTAAATTCAACTGTTGACGAGTGCCACATTCCTCTTCTCTTAATCCGTTCGTTCCGCTTCATCAGCGCAAATTCAACAAGCCCTCTGCTGAGGGCAGTAGGCCCGAACGCGTCTATCACCCCCTCCACGACTCCAACCCGGGCGACGAGCACTGGAATGCATCACCTCTCTGAGATGACCTGGTTGCTGCCGAAGTCAGGTGACCATTCTGCTTTCATGCTCTCTGTTGAAATATTGAAAGAATTATAATTTTGACATTTGGATAAGTTTTGATAACTAAACATTGTAAAATCGATTATATCTAGTTACCTCCATGTTTTGTATCCTCTGTGCTATGGCCAGTTTTTAACAATGTAAAAATGTGTGTTGGGTGTGTCTCTTTGACTAAAAACTATTAACTTTAACAAAACTAATTACCTTGTTTATCTTTATAAAATAGGCTCCTTCATCACTCTCAAGAGAGATATTTTGAGGGCATAATAATTCGGGCCGACCATTACTAAGCAAGGGGGACACAGTTGTTAAAGTTTTCTCAAAACCCCAAAGTTTTCACAAAACCCCTCGTGTACCCTCTCAATACACAGTTTACATCTCCATGTGTGTTTTGTGCATGTAGTGTGAGTGTGTAAAATGTTCAGTAATTTTTGGACTAATTAAACAAACCCTGTATTTTTGCACCTCGGTGAAAACTGGCTTTGAAAAACATGTTTTCGAGCATTGCTACTCACACCCCTCCTAGGATCATTGTGGACTCCACCGCGAACCACCTGTTGCAGCCACCCTCATATTTCTATAAATTAGGGTGCGAGTGATTTCTCATTAATAAAAATAAAAATGCTAAAAGGTAAACATACCTAACATATACACAACAGACTGAGAGCGACAGCTTCATGTCATATTTAAATTAAGTTGTGTATCAAATTTATTACCATTTCAATTTTTAGTGGTAAATTTGCTCATGCATATTAATAATGCAAGGTGTTCTTATATTTTAGTGACATGTGAGTGTTTTTGTAAGTATTTGTTTTCTCAGTAAATGTTCTAGTGTATTTGTTAATACGCTTGTTGCGCTTTCGAGCAGAGGTCCTTCAATGTTCCCGCCATGCTTGACCAGTTGGTTCTGCACACACTGAGGGAATGGACGCATGCCGCACGCCCCTGGGCTCTTCTACATCGTGTACCAGTCTTAAGTGTATGAATAGTTATTATTTTCATTCTGGAACTTAATTTACTTCATTTCTTTGCTTAGCCTGGCCGCAGTGCCATTCTCAGCCCCGCCATCTCGAAATTTTTGAGGCGTTTAATTCACTTAATTATTTTTCATCGGCCTCGTGTATCTTTGTAATTGTAGGCTGATAGCACACTTTAATGCTTGAACTGTGTAAGTGCCTCGTATGAAGGAATAAATAGTGAGTAAAAATCATTTACAAGTTATTATTTTTTTTATTTGACCAACGGCCGCATAACATACCTTTGTTCTTATACCCACTGGTGCACCGCACTCCTGATCATGTCCTTATGGTGTTTTTGGAGTGTGAGAAGGCCACTTAACAGCCTCGCGTGATAATTAGAGGTGTATGAGAGGGCCTATACCCTCATAGGTGGGCATAGGCAATGGTTAATAACATTACCGACGACGTCGACTCGTCGCGCTGGGTGAGCTCAGGAGAAGCTATGTGGACGATTGGCCCATCCTTGGATGAGTATTTAATGCTGTAGCGCCCTTTTCCAACCTTGTAAGTTCCACAACACCCACATTGCAAATCTAACTTCACTTCTACCCTTTCCTGAGACCACGACAACCCGTCACTGTAAATATACAATTTAGTTCTTTAATTGAAACTGTAAAAAATGTAAATGAGAATGTGGACAGGAAAATTGAAGGTATCAGCGAGTTAGTGAATACAAGAAATGGTATTTTGGACAAGACAACTGACAATAAATAAAAAAGTGGACAGTGTAGTTGAAATTGTGGAAGGAAGGATGTCATCGAGAAAGAAATGATTGCAGTGAAGATATATTAGAATATAATGGCTCATGCTCATACAAAAACAAATATGTGAAATTACGAAAATGGAAATTATGTTTTTATATTATTTCCTATTTAAAGTTATATAATTACTGTGTCATATTTAATATAAGTTACATATTATTTAAGAATTTTTTCAGCTTATTCACAATTATGTATTATAAAAGTCATATATGATTTTTTATTGTCGCGTCCATATCTTTACACGATTTTCTTAAATGAAGCAATTATTTATAGTGTGGTAGAACAATTATTTATAGTGAGGCTGGTAACACTGGTCAACAGTCGCAAAGGGAGCGATTTGTTGTTTTTCTGTAGCCGCCGTCGGTGACGACTCGGTTGTTTGGATCTTGACGGGGCAGTGGTGCCGCTTTGTTTTTGTGCTTTTTTTTTACCTCGCGAGTTCAATGGATCCTCGATTTTTGGATATGTTTTTTTTTGTGTTTCGTTTTGAATCGTCGATGTAGTCAGTGGGCGCAATCGTACGCCATTATATATATATATATTAAAAAAAAATTGCAAGCCAACAACAGCTGGTTGTGTTTTGGTAATCTTGTAAGCTGCGAGATTGTGGAATTGATATTTAAAATTTTGTTTCGTCAATCAATATATTTATGAAGGCTACCGGCTAGTGCCAGTGGCTTTGAAAGAGAGTGGCGATTCGCTCTTACAGATTTATCATAGCAAGTAATTCTGAATTCCTATATATATATACTATATATATATATTTGCTATTTAAAAACATGTGCATATTGTATTCCTCTTGAGAAGTCTACTTGCTTGTGAGAAAACTTAGAAAAAGTAAGTGCACTATAATTTTGGAATTGAGGTAGCACAATGTGGAGAAACGTTGTAGATTTATTTCGAGTTGCTGCGAGAAGACATAACGTTCTGAAACCTGATGCTCGACTAAACTCTGAAGAGTGCAAGCAGGTTTGCGGTTCAGAGTGCAACATCTTCCCTGTTGAGAAGGCAGTGGAGAAGTGCAAACAGCATGCCAATGACAATTACGAGAAGAAGCAACGATCTGACGAGCGAGAAGAAAAACTGAAGGATTGTCGGCCCAACTGGGAATCTTCGTGGGTTGGAGCACTCGGATGGGTAAGTGGTTGTCACTAGCCTAAGTGAGAACAATTCTATACTGTTGTTGGTTCTGCAGGAAATAAACATTCAAGGTAAGGAAGTAACTTAGAAAGGTCACTGCTATCCACTTGGTCAAGGTTTGATTTCTGACCTCCATTTTCTTTTATTTGCATTTTGTTGAGCTCATTATGAGCATGTTGCTGGAATGCGTAGATCATTTTCAAGTTTACCAATTGTAGTTTACGTTTTACAATCATGTAAATATGCAAGAATGGTACTCCTAGTCCTCTGTTAGAGATGAATATGGCCATCCTTAACAGTTACCATTATTAAAATTGATCACCATATGACATGTTAACAAAAACATATAATTGACAAAATGTTAAATAAAACATATAAACATTTGTAAGAAGAATCACATTACAATAAACTTAAACCTATAAAGTACTTTATTTGAGGTCCATGACTTGTAAAACACTGGAAAGCCTAAGAAAAATTAGTAGAAAATGGTGACAAAAATACTAAAAATACTTGCATAACTGCAGAAGCATTGAATATCCATAATTTTATGCAAAGAAAATGACACATTTGACCCAAATACCTAGGTATTGCATTGATACAGTGTAAGTTAATAATTTGTCAACTTACTAATAGAGGTAACATGAGAAATAAGTATTTCAACGTGCAGTTGGGCTATCACCCTGTGGCAAGTGTTTCATTCCCTTATTTGGTTTCACACTCCAGTCCCTTCCTAAATTGCCCAACCCTCTTCATCATCCCCAACTCCTCCCGCAACACATTTGACTCCCTTCCCCTTTCCGTCCACCTCCATAACATCTGAAACTTTCTACTGTTTGTACCTCTCCCCCTGTACAGCCCCTTGGTTATATGTCCACTTTACTTTCCCCATCCTCCCACTTCATTCTCCATCCTGTACGTCTTGAGCAACCTCTTCATTCTTTGCCTTTACCTTAGGGAGCATCACCCCAACTCCATCGTTAATGATGACATAACATTCCTTTCATCCTCACCTTGCTTCTGCTTTTTGCACCTTCTCCATCTCCCATACCTCCTCTTCCACATTGTCCCATTCTGCAGCTGTATATTCTATTAAGAATTAATAATAAATTTATAAGTAGACTCCTGCACCTGCTCACTAACCCCCTTCAAGATCCTTCCCAGTATTCCCAAAGTCCTTCTTACTGATGCTGCAGAGTTTATACTGTGTCAGTGAAACATGATTTTGGCAGACAATTAAAGTTGTATATTCAATGTCTAATTAGATAGTGTGAGTGGGTAAGGTGAACTATTACTCTTTAGAATAGAGGAGGGTGACAATAATGATGATGAATCATTTATGGTTTGGTAATTATCCAGAGTAGCTGCTTTCCTGTAAAATTAAAACACAGAAAATTGTATATTTCCACTACTAATTAAGCAGAACACGAATATACTAGGGGCATTAACGCATGACTAATTTCGTAATATGTGCCCACCTAACCTAACCCCACAATGAGTGAATCACTATTTTACATTTTCAATCTAACCTAGGATTGTAGGGTGTTAATCTAACCTATGATTGTAGGATTTTAATCTAACCTACGATTTTAGTCTAATCTAGGATTTTAGGGTTTTAAAGTAACAGCAAAACACACCGGAAGAATATGAATCAACTCACCTAGTTAAGCGGCGGGTATAATTCCACCGTCCTCGACTCATTCAACTGTCGTGCACCTTACGTCGCTCGACAAAACTCTCACGATCTACTAAAACGTTCAAGTAACACCCTCTATTCTTAAATCACAAGCCTTCGCACGGTCGGATTCAGACGTCACTACTCACGCCCGCAACAACACAACCTCACTGTCTCGAATCTCAACTGTAACTAAAATACCGTGACTGTGACAGCTACAGAACCACAGCCAATAAGGTGACCACGATGCACATTTGT
Organism: Clitarchus hookeri; assembly: GCA_002778355.1. Lineage (NCBI taxonomy): Eukaryota > Metazoa > Arthropoda > Insecta > Phasmatodea > Phasmatidae > Clitarchus > Clitarchus hookeri. The sequence goes on from NQII01001355.1 coordinate 140,504, forward strand.
TCACGTTACTAAAGCATTACATCACCAAAAATCATGACGTCCGATGCAAACAGAGGGGACGAACTGCTCGTGCTTTTAACAATTTTATTTAATACGTTCTATTTATTTTAACATTATGCCCTCCTGAATATTAACAAGGTAAGCTGTGCAGACCCCATTAATGCTACTTTTGTTGGTCTAGAACGTTCCCTTCATAAAAGCCGCTACTCTGGATAATTACCAAAATTTCTTGCTAAAACATTTATATTTGCTGCCAAAGCAGACACAAGAAAATTTTTACTTCCTCGGAATGCTATAAGATTACTTTAATCACATTTTTAAGTACTTCAAAATAAATTGTGAACTTAAGATTAAAGAAATAAACACAAATAGCCAGAATTACATAAGATTATACAAATTAAAAGTTTAACCTGAATTTACAAAATAACTCACCCAGGAAGGGAACAAAATAAATAAAAGTCTGAAGGACATATAAAATATTAGAAAACCAAACAAATATTTACAGAGATAAATAATTAAACATCTGGAATGTATCCATTACACTGGTATTATTAAAATGTGGACTCAACTGCCTGTCAAGAAAGCAAGCTCTACACACACACTCTCCTTATATATTACAATATGACTACCTCATAGTTTGAAGCTTACTGACACTGAGAATCCAAAATTCACTAACACAATACCATAAAGTTTACCAAACAGGTGCATTGCTCTATATATATATATAATTTTTTTTTTCCTTTTTTTTTCTTTTTCGGAAAAGTTCAACCGAGACAGTTGCCGGTACTTTGGGCTTGTTATGTGAACAGCATAATTTCCAGTTAAAATCCACATAATAGGACCTAGTTAAATGTTTCAGATAAAAAAATGGTTTGTGAACCCGACAAAGAAAAAAACATTTTATCCTTTAAAATTTTAATTGATAAAGCAAAATAAATGTAGAACTTAGAATTCTACCCTAGCGTGAAATGCATGTACAGGCTGCCTTCAGGAGAGCTGACAGTAACTTCATAGAGGCTTTCTGTGTTAGTTTGTTGTTCCCTTAGAACCACAGATTGTTAATGCATAAGTGCGACATGTAGGGTATTGTATTAACTAGTCTGTTTACCATCATTGCTGTAACTACACGTGCAGAAGGTTGTCATGTACTTAGACTGCTATGGTTGTTAAGGCAGCATGTGGCACTTGGTTTCAGAGTGGTGCCCTGGTGCTGGGCTGGTACGCCATCCAGCCACCATGTTGGCGCCGGTTCCTCCACTGCCGAAGGAAGCGCCCGTACAACGGAGAACACCTGAGGTGTCGCTCATTGCTGGATGTGGTGTCACGCTACGCTCTCAGCCAGCCATCGCCCTCACCGCGCCGAGCCCTGCTACCTGTCCCTGTGGTTGCTGCCAAACATGACCTAGCCTCCACTCAGTATGGTCCCCCCACAGCAGAGCAGGTAAGGCATTACACATTTTTCCTGTGGCAACAGGCTTGGGGCTGCTGCTGCTGCAAATTCACTTCATTCCCTTTCATAAAATTTACACTTTGCACTTGAACTGGCACACACACCCTCACACTCTCTCTCTCATGGTCACACTCTCGCTCTCATAATCACACTCTCTCTCTCATGGTCACACACTCTCTCTCATGCTAACATTCTCTCTTCTCTCATGCTCACACCCTCCCTCTCTCATGCTCACACCCTCCCTCTCTCATGCTCACACTCTCCCTCTCTCTCTCTTGCACACACTCTCACTCACACTCAAACACGCTC